>JAADYG010000533.1:0-22037 GCA_023338115.1 Phytopythium boreale | reverse complement strand
TGCAGCTGTACGTGTGTATCGCGTTCGCGTCGGCGCGTGACGAGATGGCGTTCGTGGAGAAGGAGCGGTCGTTGGTGGAGCTTGGCCACGGCGAGACGCGTGCGTTCGTGGGGTTGATGGCGGCGTAAATTGTCGGTGTGTTGAGTGTTTGGCATGAAGTATGCGTTTACAAATATATATAGATATAGATAGATAGATAGATTATAGTGATGCCATGAAGAAAATGAAATGAAGAGCTTCAACACATTCGTTGGAACGTCCACATCAGGTGTCCACCTGCAAAAGATAGAACGGTCTTCTAATATATGTCATCACGGTACTTTCATCGTAATTCCAACATGATTGGCTAAAACTCCACCCGAATCAACCAACTGCATCGCTGTATGCAATCTGCCGTCATCGCAAACGAACTGATGAGCATGGGCGGCGACGACCTGCGCGCGCAGACGCAGCAGCTCCGCGCGTTCGTGGAGGCCCAGAAGCGCGCGGTGGAGGCCGCAGACTCGAAATACGACGTCCCTGGCGCGGTGGCGGCTCTGAAAGAGCTGGCGGCGCCGTTAACTCGCCCTGCGGACTTTGGCCCGGACTGGAAGGTATGACACGCCCTCGAGATCGTTGCATGCCGCCACACGGGGGCCATCCTGAACGGAGCGCTCGTGTTTCTCCTGCCCAGCGGCTGTACCTGGACGCGTTCTACCGAGAAGTGACGGGATTTGCGCTCGGATTCGTCGCGGTTCACGTTGAGATCTGCCTGTCGGCCGCCGAGCGGCGCGACGCCTTCGACGTGTTCTTTGACGGCTCGGTGGTGCCGCTGGCCAAGTCGGTCGCGGCGCTGACGTCGGTGCTCGCGGCTACGAACGTGACGGCGGCTGGCAAGGCGCGTGTAGATGCGGATGATGCGGCCGTGACGGTCGGCCACTGCCTTCGGTTGCTGGAAGCCATCATTGAAAGCGGCGGACTGAGAGTGATTGTCGCCAATCTGCTGGACCAAGAGGTGCGTCGGAAGGATTCAGAGCATTGCTCCGTGTTAACGCGTCGATTGAAGCCGTTCATGGCGAGTGTTGACGCTTCGCGTGGTGTTTATAACCTTGCAGGGTCCGTTTTCATCTCGCGGGGCGCAGCGACGGGTGTTCAGCAGCCAGACGCTCGTCTCTCATCTCGGGTCTCTACCAGGTATGACCTTCGCTTCGTTTTGTGAGCGGAGAGTGCGCGCTGTGTACGTATTGTACTGAGCGACTTCTGTTTATGTTGCTGTGTTTTCTTGACGTTGCCATCGCAGATCTGGTGCACAACCGTCGCGAGCGCGGGTCGCCTTCAGTGTTTCAACCTCGCCGCTACTTCCCGCTGCTCTGCGATGCCATTTTCGCCGCGTTCTCGGACTGGAGCGCTGCTAACAACCCGCCAAACGAGGTTCAAGTCCGCTCTGTTGTATTTCGGATGCTGAGCGAGAAGATCATCCGTGTCGGGCAGGTTGATGCGCTGGTGCAGAGCTGGCTTCGAGCCATCGAAGACTCCAGGCGATCGGGGAGCCGCTCGGAGATCGTGCTCCACCAGATCCTGCTCCGAAGCCTGCCCGAGTCGTGCTATCAGCAGTTTTTCCAGCAACTCGCAAAGGAGCCAGGCCACGACACGGTGAGAAAGGTCGCTCCTGGCTCCTCGCTGGTGCTGAACGAGCCAAAGTACGCGCTGCTCTCATATCTTCCGCCCGACATGGCCGCAAGTCAGCAGTTCGTTTACGTTCTCGCGCACAAGCTGCTGCTCAAGGCACCAATCGGCGACTTGTTTGTCTGGCGCGTGCTCGTCGATGCGCTCATCCAGTCACAGGCTCGCTTGCAGGCCGAGAACCAAGCCTCAGGTCCCCTCATGTCGCTTTTCGACGTTGTTCTTGGCCAGTGGAGCCAAAGCGACTTCCCGGTCTCGACGGACTACGCGCTGAATGCATCCGTGTGCTTCTTCTTGCGGTACACAATGCTCAAAATGATCAAGTCGCACGCGGACGCGTTTGCTAGTAGGGGCTGGACGGCCAAGCTGTGCAAGGGCGTGCAAGACCACATGAGCCACTCGGTGGAGCGCGTGCGTCTGCTCGGTATGCGAGTCGGAGAGACGTTGTCGACGCTGTTGTCACCTGAGAACCCGCTGAACTTCGAGATTGCCGAGGTGGATCCACTTGATGTATACGGGCGAGCGGAGGTGACGATCGGTCTCCTCCCGAGTGAAGAAACGCCTTCAGACCGTGGGAGCGTCAATGGCAGCCGAGATGGCCAGAGTGGCGATGATATCCAACCGGCATTCTCTAAGACGAAGAAGAAGAAGTCAAAGCATCGACCGACTGCGTTCACGCTGGATCCGGACGCGGTCGTTCTCAGCGACGACGATGACGACATCAGTGACGACCAAGGGGGCGAATCTAAAGCCGATAACAGTGGCGACAGCGACGCGGAGTCCGATTCGGATATGAGTTTGGCAGCATACGACCTGGAAGACGACGAGCGCGATCTGCAGGCGGCGCGCCCGGTCTACCTGAAGGACCTCATTTCTGCGCTTCTTGCAGAAGATAATCGTGAGAAGGCGGAAGCGGCGCTAAAGGAAGCGGAGCACCTGCTGCGGCGTCGACCGCGCGATCTGCACGAGAACGTCCGGGAGGTTGTCACGACGCTGGTTCGGCTGGAAGACAAGTACAGCACGACCAACTTTGTGACGCTGCGCTCGAACGCGCTGGCGGCGGCGTGTGCGCTGTCGCCCGTCAAGACGCTTCCGTACTTCCTGAGCCAGGCCCTAGAGCGCGAGCAACTGCTTCAGTCCCGTATTGATATTCTTCAGGCGATGGTGCGGGCGTCGCAGGAGCTCTCCGAGACGGGCGATTTCCGTGTCTCGGGCCCGAAAACGCTGCTGCGGTCCTCTACTGCAACGACAGGGACAAGCGACCTGAATGCGCGCACCATGGCGAGCTTGAAGACCCGGCGCTTTGGATACCGTCGCGACCCGCTGGTTGCGGCCAAGAAGAATGCGTTTAGCGAGCACGCTCTCGCCTTCTTCTCGCCGCTGCTGTTTGGCTACGTGGAGTACCGACGTCAGATCCAGGCGTCGTCGTCATCCCCCGGCAGTGGGTTAAGCGAGGTGGAGCACGTCTTCCTGGCGCATCTGCTGCACGCGCTCGCATGCTTCGTTGAGGCGGCGGGCAACGCCCCACAGGCAGTCTCCATGGCCAAGTGCCTCGTCGAGTTCGCGTGGGTCGAGCGCGATAACAAGGACGCTGCCGTGCGGCGCCAGGTGCTCTTCTGCGTGAGCCGCGTGCTGCTCGTTGTGCCGCCCTTCTTGCTGCGCCAGGAGCTGGGCGAGAGCATCGTGGAGGTGCTGACGTGGATGCAGCAGGTCGCGCGCGCCGACCCGGACGACGGCTGCCGCGAGGCGTCCAGGCTCCTGCTCTCGTCCAGCAGCATCCCGATCCTGTCACTGCACTAGACAGCACCGATAGATAAGCAACGACAAGTGCGGTAATTGCACGGCTAATACCGCCGTACAGGTCTTCAACTGGGTTGTGCAGCCCCGACGCATGAATGGCAAGCTTCTTCGTATCAATCGTTATCAAATATCGCGAAACATGTTACTCGTCTGTCTTGACGGACTTCTTCTTGGCTGGCGCCTGCAACACGCAAACCAAAAGCACGCGGAGGGTGTCAGAAACAGCAATGTCCATCCCACGCGCGACCGTTGCCACCTCACACCTCACCTTCTTGGCCCTGGGGCCAGATGGGGCCGGCCGCTTGCGCTTCGTCGTCGGCCCAGCGCTGATAGACGCGGTCTCCTCGTCCTTCACCGTCGTCGCCGACGCGAGTCGCTTGGGTTTGGGCTTGGGTTTCCGCACCGTCGAATCGGTCGCCCGCTTCGCGCGCGAGTTCGCGCGCTTGGACCGCGGCGTCGCGCCCGGCCGCGCCGTCACGAACTCGATGTCCGACTGGTCCGACTCCAAGTCGCTCAGCTCGTAGTAGCTCAGCTCCGACAGCAAGTACCTAATTGATAAGTTCTCAATCAGCGGGGTCCACCGCCTTCATGTAGGTCGACCACGCAGTACACAGCGACGTACTCGTTCTTGGTGCTGATGCGGTCGAGCCGCGCCGTCAACGCGGCGTACCGCGCGCTCAGCTCCTCGCGGTTCTGCGCCAAACGCGACCGCCACAGTCAGTCCGGCTCGCGTCCAAGCGCATTTCGACGTACCAATAGTAGAATCAGGTGGTGAGAAGCGGCCGCACCTGCTCGGCAGCGACGTAGACCTTCTTGAGCTCCTCGTACTTGCGGCGGTACGTCTCTGATCAGTAGTCAGCGATGCGATTGCCAGAAGTCAGAGCGCTGTCACTGCCCGAAAATGGCACACGGAGGGGGACAAGAGCTATGTACAGGTAAAGAAGAGTCTGCGCTGCTTACCTGCGCTGTCGGCGGCCGTGGCATCGGCGTCCTCCGCGTGCGGGGGCGTCGCGTCGTCGTCGTTCATCACCGCGCTCAGGTCCATTTTCACCAAAATGCTGCCGTTATTGCTGCGGTCTCTTGAAAAACCACCTGTTGAAGGCGTCCACAGAGCCTCGAGGGTTACTCTTGTGTTTTTGGGTGAACGAGTGGCGACACTTGTTGCAAAAACCTCGATGAGCTAGAAAATCATGTCCGAGAAAAACCTCGTGCAAGGTTACGCGCGCAATGCGAATCCGTGGGACTTTTTTCGACACGACAACAGATGGGCAGGCGCCAAATCCCGGATTCGGGTGCAGTTTGCACCATCTTTTGAAGCAGAACGGGCGCCGCAACAAAGAAACAAGGACACCGTGCAGCCTAAGTTTGTGTGTCTCACACCATCTCGACGGTACGAATGACCCCAACAGCATCGTCCTCGACGAAGAATATAACGTGGGCCACACTAGAGTAATGAACCTATTTTTAGCTCGCGCTGCGAACCCATCCATAAAAGTAACTTTTCGCGCGGTGTACCCCCCCCTTTTCTCGGCATAAACCAGGTTACATCGTTGACCTTGACCCTGGCATACAAAGCCGCAAAGGAAAGGGAGGGGGAAGAACATCCATCACCAAGATCACGGCAAGGATCAGCGCGATCGGTTAACGCGGGGCAGCGCGACGACGGGGAGGGCAAACGCGCGCGGACGACACTCGTACGGGCAAGACGCGGTCTCTCTTTAGGGCGTGGCCGCTTTCCGGGGATCGCAGCGAGCGTCCGTGACGCGGGATCGACGGGAATCACCCGAGAAAGGACGGGATCAGATGGAGGCGGCGGGCAACACCGACTCGCCCGTGAGCTCGGCCAAGGTCTCGGAGCTGGGCAAGGCGCTGGACCAGACTTCTATATCGTCGGGCCTGGAGGGAGGCTCGCCTCCCGCGGCGGGGGACGGCCAGGGGGGCCACGACGGCGGCGAGTACGACGACTATGACGAGGAGGAAGACGACGATGAGTTTGACGACGACGACGACGACGACGACCTGTCGGCCGAGGAGGTGGACCAACTCCCGGTTAAGCTCCCGACCAAGTCGCCAAAGAAGCGCGGACGTACGGACAGCATGAAGAAGGCGCTGCCGCCCCCAGCCTCCCAGCGGTACAAGCACCTGAGCGACTCGTCAACGGACAGCGGCGCCCCGACCGTCTCGTCGCCGGATTCCACGACCTCATCGACGTCGAAGGCCACGTTACTGTACACGGCGACGGCGGCGACGGTGCCGCTCAACCCGCAGAGCAAACTGATGGTGAAAGACCGCAAAGGCAGCGGCATGGGCACGCCGAACGTGCACCTGATCCTGGACGCCGTCAAGCAGGCGCCGCCCGCCAAGGAAAAGTCCAACCCGCGCCGGTGGTCCAAGCACGAGGTGCGTGCCCTCAGGGGACGCAACGTGGAGAGGTGGCTTGTGCAGAGCTAATCGACGGGTTTCGTGTCTTTGCTGCATCAAATCTACAGGACGAATCTCTTCGATTGGCGGTCGAGCGGAGCGGTGAGCGCAACTGGAAGGTCAGTCCGGTCTTCTGGATATCTGATATGCCTTCATGGGCTTTAGTGTTCTAACAATGACGTCAATCAATCGCTCGAGTAGGCGATCGCGGACCAGGTTCCGGGGCGAAACCACACGCAGTGTCTGCAGCGGTGGACTAAAGTCCTGAAGCCCGGGTTGATCAAGGTTCGAATATCCGATTTCTGCTTCTGCCATACCTGTTCATTGTTCATCCTCTAACGTTTTTGCCTCGTGCGTGAATTCTGTTTCTCGAACCTACAGGGTCATTGGACTCCGGAAGAGGACTCCAAGCTGCGCGAACTGGTTGCAGAAGGCAAGAAAAACTGGGGCCAAGTCGCGTCTTTGATCCCTGGGCGAACGTGAGTACAAATGGCGTTGTGGGGAGGATTCTTGTCGCGCTGATGCGCTAAATGCCGTTTGGATCTTGCCCGTGTAGGTCCAAGCAATGCCGAGAACGATGGTGCAATCACCTCGATCCGAACATCAACAAGGGGTGCGTTCCCGCCGACGAACTCACAACGATTCTATTACGGACTTCTTGTTCTAACAAACTCGAGTTGTGTCGTCCATGCAGATCATACACGGAAGACGAGGACAAAATCATCATCGAGATGCAGGCCAAGCTCGGCAACCGGTGGTCAATCATTGCACAGCAGCTGAAGGTACGACATCAGCACGGCGCACAACCCACGAGGCTCCGTGAGGTTTACATGATCTGGTACCGTTCTTACAGGGTCGAACAGAGGACGCGGTCAAGATTCGGTGGAAATCGCTTATGAGAGGGCGGCGCGCTGCGCTGAAGGAAGACAAAGCAACATCCCTCTCCTCGTCCGCATCGAGTGCTACATCCTCACCGAGTAACTCGACGCCCACCGAGCGGCCTCGACCAAAGACGGCCAAGTCGCCTTCCGCTCGCCCTAAACCGAAGCCCTCAGCGACCATCAAGGCCGAGTTGGAACCTGTTTCGGAGGAGAGCGCGAATACATCGCCTCCTCCCGCACCAGAGCCGCAGAAGCGTACTCAAAAAGCTCCTCCGTCTACGACGGCAGAGATGGCGGCGCCCGACTTCTCTAAGCAGCTCCCGCCGCAACAAATGATGCAGCCGGACATGAACAACGTCGGCATGGGCGCGAGCGTGCCGATGCAGAACGTGAATGATCTCGTGGCCGCCTCGATCCACAATTTCCGGATGAGCCAGCAGTTCCACCCGAACCTTGTGCAGGCAGGCGGCGCTCTCTACGCGGGGAATCCTAACATGATGGGGCAACAACCGCATCCAGGCGGGTTCGCGATGCCCAACGGAGCGTATGGCATTCAGATGCCACAACACCAGTCGTACCAACTCCCGCCAGGCTACGTGATGTCAAATGATGCGTCCCTAGTTCACGGCTACGTCATGCCCACCAACTTTGCCGTATCCGGTCCGATGCAAGTCCCGATGCAGGTGCGATTATTGTGAAGGGGTGTTGTCACGGCGGTGGGTGGCGGTGCATGACGGTTGTGTCGTGTGTGTTGATTATTGTGGACCAGATTCCTTCTGGATCTGTTCAGTCTGGCGCTTCGTTCACACCACAACCGATGGGTATGGGTATGAGCATGGGCATGGTTGGAGCCCAGGGTGCACCAATGGCGATGCCATCAAACACCGCGGGCATGGTTCACCAGGGAATCGTCGGAGGCAACATGGGCATCAACACGAGTACAGAACCATCGCAACATGGACCGCCTGTCAACGGCCGTCCCGGACCGGCCGGGGTCGACATTGGGCTGCCGCCGGCGTCCGCAGCATCGGCTGGTAGGGTATTGAACACACCGAGAGAGGAATGGGGTTCCTCGCAAACCCCACGCTCTCAGATGATGATGGCTGAGGGACACGCATCCGCGTACGAGCTATTCCACCAGCAGCGGCTTCGGCTCATGATGAAGGAGCGTGAGAAGCAAGGACTGTCGCTCGTTTCCGCACCGTCACCCGGCCAGGCATTGCTCACCAAGGAGCTGGAGGCGAACAAGGAACGGCAAGCGATCATGCAGAAGGGGTGGAAGAGCGCCGTCGACGCCATGATCTCCGTCAACAGCGTCAACGTACGTGGAAATGCGTGACGGGCATTTTGAATGGGCGCAGGCTTACCCTTTGATGGCGGTGTTTGCTTACAGGACTTGGTATCACTCGACGACCAGCAGCGGTTCGACAGCTTGCTGGAAAAGGTGACACTGTCAGCGCTGGACCCAACCGACGAGGAACTACTTGACTTGACAGGAGGTACGGTGTTCGTCGCATGATTTAGATGTCACCGATGGACGAAGATGTTGACCACTGTCGTGCTGTTTTCCCAATCGAACCGATGAAACAGAAGACACGATCGACTTGTGATGAGCAGCAAGTTGAGACAAGAGCGCGTCACAAGGCGACACGGGTCAAGCGAGCGCACGAGGCCCGCGTATTGTACGTACACTGGGCGATTCGCGTGTACCTTTAATTTAAAAATCCTCCTCCCGGGCAACGAGTCGAGCGGCAGCAACGCGGCATCCAGCGCAAGCCAAGACGACGGCGACAAAGACGAATCGAGTGAGTGTATATAAACGAGGAACAACACGGGAACGATCGCCTGGCGGGCTCGCGCGAACGAGCGGGACCAACGGGAGGTGAAGACGCGCGCGACTCCGACCACCAGGTACCAGCCCAAGTACTTAGTAATATATGCGTCATGTATCTGTGTGTGGAGTGCTGTGTGCGTGCGTGTGTTTGCTTGCATTAGATGAGTGCTGCTTGTTGGGGAGCTGGCGTTAACCTACTTACTCATCGTCGTACAGGTCGTCGTCATCCTCGTCCTCCAGATCCTCCTCCAGCTCGTCGTCCAGGTCATCGACGTCCACGAACTGGATGGCGACGGGCAGCGCCGCAACCGCGTACAGCACGAGAGCGGCGATGGCGCCGATGATGACGTTGCGCTTGGCCTTGTCGAAGCTGCGGTCGGCCGTCTCCTCGGCCTGTTCGCGCTGCTGCCGACGCTTGCGCGCCACCTCACTCGCGAGCGCGCGGCGGCTCCAGTCCAGACTGCGGTACGGCTCGACGAACGCCACGCGCAGCTCCGCGGGCACCTTGCTCATGAACGCACCGCCGTCGAGCGTCGAGAAGTAGTTCGCGCCGTTCTCCGAGAACGTGGCGGCGTCGAGGCTCTTGGGCCGCTCGTCGCCGGGCGCCGAGAAGTAGGCGTCGCGGATGGCCTCGGCCAGCGTCACGAGCCGCGGCGCGTGCTGGTGGATCGTCGGCGCGAGCTGCGGGTTGCCCAGCGCGTCCACGACGTGGCCGAACGCCGCCACGTCCAGCGCGCTCGGACGGTCCTCGCTGAAGAAGTAGCGCGAGCCGCGAGCCTCGAGCTTGGCGTTCAGCGCCGTGTAGCAGTCGCGCGCGATCACGTACGCCTGCATCCGAGGTAAGACACACACATCGTTAGCTTCATGGAGACGTTAAGTGCAGGTGAGGGAGGACGAGACCGACCTGCTCCTTGGACTTGATGCCGTACTGCTCGAGCGCCTGCATGGTCTCGAGGTGGATCTTCTTGGGCAGGAACTGGTTGAGCGGGAACGGGATGTGCTTCTTCATCTGCGGACGCGTCACCTCGCGGTACGTCGACGGGTCCACCCAGCGGCAGTACAGCTACCAACGAGGAGAACATGTCAGAGGCGACACCAGCGACGGCAAAGCAGCACTAGCAGCCGAGAGATCACGCACCATGACGCGATGCAGCTGCTCCGTGATCATGGCGCGGTACGCGAACGACTCGCTGCGCTGCTCGTCCGTCAGGAACGCGTCAATGTCCTCGTGGAACTGCTCCAAAGCAGCACCAACACCGGCGTCAGCATGTCACCCATTGCAACCACAAGGACACCAGCTTGAGGCGTCGGCCCACCGTCTGCAGGTGCATGAGGATCCCGTCGCGCGGCAGCAAGAAGTTGCCGTCGTTGAGCTGCGGCAGCTCGCCTAAGATTACAGCACACCACACTACCCGCATAAGCGACTCAACCCATTCCTCCCTCCCATCGATTGAACGCACCGGTGGCCTCGTAGGTCGGGTAGCGCGAGTTGTGCACGTGCAGCTTGAGCTTGGCCACGCGCACGTAGGCCTGCACGTCCCAGGCCGGCAGGAACTGGTGCAGCACGAGCCGCGAGCCCAGCTCGCGCGACGTGCGGGGCGTGGTCTCCAGCTGCGCGGCCTCCCACAGGTCCTCGTGCAGCCGGTCGGCGTCCGGCGCCAGCGGGCTGAAGCGGTCCTCCGGGAACATGGCGCGCGCAGTGACGGGGAAGTGCGACGTTGGGGGATTGATGATGCGGTCGGAAATGGTGGCTGGTTCCTCTATTCACGATCCGGTATAATGTGTGCTTTTTCAATAGTTACGTTATGTAATGCGTGTAAATGCACATATTGATGGGGACTACAGATTATTGAATGGTACCGAGAGGACCCGACTGGGTGCGAGTTTAAGGAGCTCCACGCATTTCGACCACGGGCCGAAAACAAAACGTCGCGGCCGCAATTGGCACAGTCAAAGCGCTTCGCTAAGGAAGGAAGGGAGCGCGCGTAGAAGCACCGAGAGTGCACGACAGGCGGCGACCATGGCGGACACGGTGCAGGTCATGATGGAGAAGATGATCCCGGAGCTGGAGGACCTCCAGGAGAAGAAGATCTTCTCCAAGGTGAGGACGCGAACCTGCATGTCATCCTGTCCATGGCGCGGTCTGGGTTCTAACGCTGGCCGAACGACCGACACAGGACGAGATCCGGCAGATCGTGGACCGGCGGCGCGACTTCGAGTACATGATGAAGCGCATCCCGCTGCGCGCGATCGACGCGCTGCGCTACATCGAGTACGAGCTCAACCTGGACGCGCTGCGGCGCAAGCGCAAGGAGCGCCTGGGCCTGCGCAAGCCGGCGCCACTGAGCGACAACGCCGGCGCGCGCCGCGTGCACTCGATATTCGACCGCGTGCTGTACAAGCACCGCGGCAGCCTGGACCTGTGGCTGCAGTACATTGCCTTTTGCAAGACGGAGGGCAGCAGCCGCATCCTCTCGCGCGTCTTCTCGCGCGCGCTGCAGGTGCACCCGCGCAGCGCCGAGATCTGGATCGAGGCCGCCGGCTACGAGTTCGCCGCCAACCTGAACGTCGACTCGGCGCGCGTGCTGCTGCAGCGCGCCATCCGCATCACGCCGCAGTGCGCGCGCCTCTGGCACGAGTACTTCCGCCTCGAGCTGCTCTACATCCAGAAGCTCACGTGAGTCTATAATTGAATGCTTCTGTAATTGGAGACCGCGTCGCTAACGTGTCTAACGCTCTCGACCCGTGTGAACAGGCTGCGTCGCGAGATCCTGCGGCTGGACGATGCGGCGCCGCAGGAGAAGCCGCAGGGCGGCGAGGATGACGGCTCGACGGTGCTGATCGAGCCGCTGGCCGAAGAGAAGCAGGCAGCCAGCGTGGAGGTCATGGACGAGCAGCAGGCGGCCAAGCTGCGCGCGCGGCAGCAGATCCTGGACGGCGCGATCGCGCGCATCATCTACACGAACGCGGTGGCCGCCATCCCCGCGGACGTGGCCTTCCGCCTCAAGTTTGTCGAGATCAGCGACCTGTTCGGCCGCGCATTCGCCGCCAACCTGTCCCAGTTCGTCCTGCAGTCGTGCCTGAAGGACTTCCCGCAGAACGAGCACGTCCACATGGTGCACGCGCTGCGTCCGCTCGTCCGCAGCACCATCAACAACGGAGACGACGTGGTCATGGCCGGCGACCAGCAGCAAGAAGCAGAGAAGCAGGCGATCTCGAACCTCGAGGCGAGCGTCGCGTCGCTGGTCACGGCCGAGATGAGCGAGCGGTTCGCCGACTGGCTCATCGAGCGGCTCGCGTCGCCGGCCAAGACCAGCGAGCTCGTGGCGTACGCGAGCGCCAAGCTGAAGGAGATGGTGTTCGCGCAGTCGCCGGCCAGCGCCAAGGTCGCGATCCGCTACGTGGACCTGGTGCACCGCACGGAGGGCGCCAAGCGGGCGCTCGAGGTCGCGCGTGAGCTGTGCGACGCGCGGTTCTCGACCAGCGCCGACCTGTGGCTGCTGCAGTCGCAGCTTGTCTTCCACTTGGAGAGCGCGCAGCCCACGCGATCCACCACCAAGCGGCGGAGAACTGCCAAGGGCGCGTCGAGCTCCGCTGATAAGGACGCCAACAGTCCTGTTGACAAGGCGATCGCGATCCTTCGCGCCGCGATCACCAAGTTGGACAAGGCGGACGTGAACGGCCAGACGGCGATGCGTCGCCGCCTCATCCAGCTGCTCATCAGCAAGGACGCGTTGGCGCCGTCCAGCGAGGCGGAGGCGGTGCAGACGGCGTTCAAGGACGCGCTCCAGGCCGTGGCGCAGGGCTCCAAGCAGTGGAACGAGCTGCGCCGCGAGTTTGTGGCGTGGGCGGCGACGAGTCTGTCGGTCGAACGGGTGCGCGCGCTGTACGGCAAGTTCCTGGTCGACAGCCAGCTGCTCGTGACGCCCGAGACGCTCGCGTTCCTGCGCCTGTGCGTGGACGCGGAGACATCCGTGGCGCCCGCCGAGCGCGTCGACATGGCGCAGGTGCGCGCGCTGTTCGAGCGCATCATCGACCTGTTCGGCGCCTCGCGCGAGGACGTGTGGGTTGACTACATCTCGAGCCTCGCCGGCCCGGCGCTCAACCGCGTCGCCGACGCCGCGCGCGTGCACCAGCGTGCCGTGCGCGCGTGGCCCGAGTCACCCGCGCTCTCGCAGCTCTCGCTCACCGGCGCGCAGTAGAGGGTCACAACAAGGAGCGAGCACTTAGACAGACACAGAGAGAGAGAGAGAGAGAGAGAGAGAGAGAGAGAGAGAGAGGGCAGGTCGACTGCGTTGAATGCATCATGCTGGTTTTGATTTCCATGTTCTCCAATAGTGGACACCATGCTCGTCCCTACTACGTTGACTCCCTCCCACGTCCATTGGTCACGAGCACCAAGCCCGCTGCTGTAATGACGCCGGGACTGATCAGAGAGCCTTCAGAGGTAACTCATCACTTACAAGGCGTGTGTGAGTCTGCTGCTTGTCCAAATATATTATGAAAACCGCGCTCTTCTTCCTTCTAAGCCCGACGCTCGTGCGAGACCGTTCGCTCGGGGTAGGCTCACAAGCGGCGCCTAACCAACGCTCGTCCTCCAGCCTGTAGCGCCCGGGCCGTGACCGCTCCGTGGCGTGTGCTGTAGCTGTTTACCGGGCCTCGAACTGGATGAGGCGCTTGGTGCGCGCCTTGTACATGATGCGGTAGCCGCAGGCGCGGCAGCGGATGGGGTCGCGCGCCGACAGGTAGTTGACGATGCCGCAGTCGCCGCAGATGTACTTGATCTCCGGGTCCTTGATCATGTTGGCGGCCGAGCCGCCCTCGCCCGCGTTCGCCGCCGGAGTCGCCCCGCCGTCCATTGCTTCCGGTCGCTGGTACAAAATTCCACACTGAGCAGCTCCCGGGAGGGGCGCACGTGTTATCAACTTAGCCGGAAATTGACGGTTCTTGGATAGAGTTGACTCTATTCTATGCAGTTCTACGTGTTGATTGGCTATTATTTTTCTAGAAGATTGTTATAGAACGATATGATTGGATAGTAAAAACCGTTACCTTCGCGCGACTTCCTAATCAGACGGGAGCCCAGGAGCCACGCGATTTTCGTTGGCTCCCATTTGACTGGCGCAGGCTCCGACTGCCGGGACACTCGCGGACCGGACCGAGCGTCTCTCTCTCCGTGTCTCTCTCCTGCTCGTCGTCTGCCGGACGCGCCGCCTCGAGCCGACCATGATGATGGAGAGCCAGCTGCCGACCATGTACGTGAGCTGCTCCTCCTTGTTGTTGTCCAGTGCGCCAATGGCCGCGGAACTGACGGGAATAATGCGATGGACTACAGTCTCTGCTGCGTGTGCGCGGCGCCCATCAAGGCGAATGCGGCCAACATGTGCGTGAGCTGCCTGCAGACGCAGGTGGACGTGACGGAGGGCATCCCGAAGGAGATCATCATCCACCAGTGCCGCGGCTGCCTGCGCTGGCAGCGGCCGCCGTGGGTGGCGGCGGAGCTCGAGTCGCGCGAGCTGCTGGCGCTGTGCCTCAAGAAGATCAACAACCTGAACCGCGTCAAGCTAGTGGACGCCAACTGGGTCTGGACGGAGCCGCACTCGCGCCGCCTCAAGCTCAAGCTGACGGTGCAGAAGGAGGTGCTGAGCAAGACCATCCTGCAGCAGTCGTTCCTCGTGACGTTCGTGGTGCGCAACCAGCAGTGCGACACGTGCCAGCGCTCGTTCGCCAACCAGTCATGGAAGGCCGTGGTGCAGGTGCGCCAGCGCGTGGACCACAAGCGCACCTTCTTCTTCCTGGAGCAGCTCATCCTCAAGCACCGCGCGCATGAGAAGACGACCAGCATCGAGTCGCACCCGGACGGCGTGGACTTCTTCTTCGCCGAGCGCAACCACGCGCTGCGCTTCCAGGACTTTCTACGCGAGGCCGTGCCCGTCAAGGTCAAGACGGCCAAGAAGCTCATCTCGGCCGACAACCACAGCAACACGCACAACTACAAGTTCACGTACGCCGTCGAGATCGCGCCCGTGTGCAAGGACGACCTGGTCGTGCTGCCGCTCAAGCTCGCGCGCCAGCTAGGCAACATCTCGAGCCTGTGCCTCGTGCAGGCAGTGTCGTCGTCCATCCACGTGGTGGACCCGTTCACGACGCAGACGGCCGAGATCGACTGCGACAAGTACTGGCACTACCCGTTCAAGGCCGTGCGGTCGCTGCGCGCCATGACGGAGTTCACGGTGCTCGACTCGAACCCGATGGCCATCCCGTCGGGCGGCGGCCGGCCCATCCGCGTGAGCCGCAAGACGCGCCTGGCCGACATGGAGGTGGTGCGCGAGGCCGACTTTGGCGTGAACGACACGCGCTTCCACACCGTGTCGCACCTCGGCATACTGCTGCACCCGGGCGACAGCGCGCTCGGCTACGACCTGACCTCGGCCGTGTTCAACGACGCCGACCTCGAGCCGCTCGTGCAGGCGGGCGTGGCGCTGCCCGACGTGGTGCTCGTCAAGAAGCAGTTCCCGCGGCGCGTGCAGAAGCGGGCGCGCAACTGGAAGCTCAAGAAGATGGAGGGCGTCGAGTACGATCCGGCCACGATGCGCAAGGCCGACCTGTCCAAGGAGGAGCGCGACTACGAGCAGTTCCTGGACGAGCTCGAGGAGGACCGCGACATGCGCGCGCAGATCGACCTGTACAAGGACGAGAACTACCGCCCGGACGCTGCCGCCGGTGGTGACGACGACGCCATGGACCAGGACGGAGAGGGAGGCGAGGCGCCCGCCATCCCGCTGCACGAGCTGCTGGACGACCTGGCCGTCAACGAGAGCGACCCGAGCCCGCAGATCCTGTCCGAGGCCGAGGCCAGCCAGGCCTCGGGCTGGGAGCTCGAGGAGCTTTAGACGGTGGGTGGAGCGACTCGACGACACTTTTGGTTGCATTTTATACTTGGTACAAGAGCTGTGAATACACCTTCATGACTGTTAGTTGCGCTTGTGGAGCATAATGACACCGAGACGCGTGTGAAAGACAATCTTTTCATGTTTGTGGACTTACGACGTCTTCAAGACGCTTCAAGACGTGGTGGTGGTGGTGCTAACTCTGACGGACGATCGATCGATCCCCCCTCCTAGCTTAGGTGGCCTCCGGGATCTTAAAGTCCGACGAGACGGGCCCGATATCGTTGATGATCTCGCGGTGGCACGACCAGACGAGCTTGATCGCCTCCGGCGTGCCGATGCCGCCCGCGTTCGGGTCGCCGGCGGGGCCGAACCAGTGGTTCTGCGGCGCGCCCGTCGTGCGCGCGCGGATGCCGCTGTACGTCGTGCCGTTCACCGACTGGGACAGCACCTTCTGCTGGAAGTGCACGTCGTTCGACACGACGGCGGCCGTCAGGTGCGCCTCCATGCGCTCCAGCGAGTCTAGCACGTGGTGCAGGTGGCGGTCGTCGTACTCGGTCAGGATCTGGAACGGGCCGAAGATCTCGGTCGTCACCAGCTCGAAGTTCTCGGGTTTGATCATTTCGCTCAGCGGCACAAACACGGCCGTCGGCTCGATCGCGCCGTACGCCTCCGGGATCGAGTGGTTCTCTGTAGACATTCGCAAACCAAAGCGTTAAACCACTCCCTCTCGCATTCGTTCGGAGCGTTGATACACCGCGTCACGCACCGAGCTCCTTGCCGCCGAACGCGACGCGCGCGCCCGGGATCTTGAGCAGGTCTTTCACGTGGTCGAGCATGCGCTTGGTCGAGACCGTCAGCACGGGGCCGACCGTCAGGTCCGACAGCTTGCGGCGCGCGGCCAGCTCCGCGAGCTTCTTCTCAATGCCGGCGTCCACCCAGTTCTTGTGTATGAACAGGATCGACTGCGCCGAGCATTTCTGGCCAGAGCACGCATACGCGTCCTGGGATTGTTCGCCAACACGTTGAGAACGTTAGTTTGTGGTCAAGTCAAAGCGTGCAGACTGCAAATCAATCACTGTCGCGTACCTGGTCACACGTCCAGGCGACGTAGTCGAGGTTGCCGACGTCCGGGCCGAGAATCTGTGGTGGAATCGGATAGCAATTGTGATAAGTATGAGGAACGACCATCATATGATCCGCAGCGCATTGCGATCGCACCTTCCAGTCGAAACCGGCATCCTCCAGCTTGATGCGGCCCTTGAGGTCCACTGCGAGCTTCTCGGCCACCTTGGACGAGCTGCAACGATCAATGCATCAACCAGCGTTAGTATGAACTCTCAAACCGCGCCAAGCACCAGCGAAAGGGTGAGCACGTACCCCGTGAAGAGCGTGTTGCGCGGCTTGACCTTGAGCAGCAGCTCGTTCATGACTTGGCCGTCCGAGTGGATGAAGTCCACGTCGGTGAGCGGCATGCCGCAGTGGTGCAGCATGCGCAGCGTCTCCTGCATGACGATGCTGACCTTCGAGTCGACCTTCATGAGCACCTTGTTGCCCATGTACAGCGCGCCCATCATCTGGAGCACGGGGATCTCGATGGGGAAGTTGAAGGGCGTGATGAGCGCCACGGGGCCGTACGGCCAGCGGTAGCCGTGGCTCATCTGGCCCAAGTGGTCGCCGGGAACCGCGAACGAGCGCGCCAGGAAGCGCACCTGGTCGCGCGAAAAGTTCTCCAAAAAGTGGCCCGTGACGCGTACCTCGTTGCGCGCCTGCTCGTAGCTCTTGGGCGACACACGCTGCACCAGCTTGGCAAAGTAGTCCGCCACCTTCTCCTCGCGCAACAGCGCGCCCGCCTTGCTCGACACGTCGCCGTACAGCACGTAGCTGCCGTCAGCAGGCACAGAACACCACCAGGTCAGTTGGATCTGTGCGCATCATATAAGCTGAAAGGGATGGAAATGGAGTGGAGACGCACCGCTGGACGTTCTTGAAGGGGTTGTGCAGGCCGTGCTTGGGGCACTTGCCCATGCTGTCGACGAAGGGCTGCAGCTCTGACGACTGCGTGGCCGGCATGTGCAGGAACACCTCGCCGTTCAGCGGGTCCAGGATCTGTTCCGTCTCGCCCGCCTTGGTCCACTTGCCGTTCACTGTCGTCATACAACAGCCAGCACGCGATTAGTCATCACTCAATCCTCCATATACACGCTCTGCAGCCGACCGACGCACCGAGGTTGAAGCCCTCGCCCGGGTGGTCGCCGCTGAGCTTGACCGGGTCGATGGTGGCCCACGAGGGGATGCTGGAGAAGGCGCGCGCGGCGGCCAGGCGGCTCTGCGGACCGCTCATGCGCAGCGCCGAGGCGAGCGCGGACGTCGGGCGCAGCATCTTGTCACTAAGATATCGAGAAGAAAGGCCGTGAGCTTGGTTGGGGTCGCGCTGCCAGGGAAAGTTCCGATATGAAGGCCGCCTTGGATTCGCGCAGCTCCCCAAGTTCGCTGGAGTGGTGACCGAGTACCGTAGACGAACTAGCCGATCGTTTTAGCCAGGTTATACGATATCAAGATTTTGTTTACAAGAAATAGTGCACGAGTGTCTCTTATTCACGCGGACGTAGGACTTATGGAAGGTTTGTTAGTGGAAGTACTGTGCAGGACGGAATACTTGAGAACTTCAACATAAAATGAACAGAGGGTGGGCTGCTTTGTGTTGCACGATAGGGTTCAGGCTTCTTATCCAGCATTTTGACGCTAAAAGGAGCCATTTAGCGGCTAAATCGGACTTCCGACCGCAGCCGAAGCGACGGTGACGTCGCTGCGTGTCAGCGCCGAGGATGAGCAAGAGCAGTCGACGAACCGAAGCCGCGGCGGCGGATGTGTGTTCACGACGCTCAGTGAGCGCGTTCTCCTTCGTTACTGTGTACTGTATTCAATGCGCAATCATCTTCCGCACGTGTCGACCCTCGGTACGTACAGGATGAGTGGCGCGCACCTGATCTCGCACCGCAATTCGAGCCCTAAATCGTGGGGTCGTCCAATCGGTCCGATTGGAAGGGCCACAGTGGAGCGGACAGTTTGGGTGGGGTACGGTACTGCTGACGCGCCGTGCATCACATCGCAGCCGCTGATGCGCTCGTACGGAACTTGAACATGAATGAGCTCGCGTCCAGAGCCAAAGTCGCACCGGTGGCGGCGACATTGCGAGCTTGCGCATTGTTGTTTGTTCGCCCAAGCGCAATAGCATTGGCAACAGGAAGCGGCGCGGCGGCCAACAGCTCCTTTGCGACGCTCTGTCCCAAGCACGCCGCGGTGGTGGGTTGTGGCTGAGGTGAACGCTCCCAGCAGCCATCAAGCGCGTGGTGCTTGCCTGCATCTCTCAGTGCCTCGAGCACCTGGCGGATACCGTTGGCGACTCGAGATAGGGTCGCGCGTGGCGTCTTCAAATGTGCCTAAGTGGAGGCGGCTGCTGAATCAACTAGGAGGGGCAGGAAGAGCGGGCTTCGCTCCATTCCCCCCACTTGCTCACGAACCTCTTACACACGCAAACTCCGCGCTCGCAAGTCCGGATCAACGTGCACGCGCCCGAGCAGCTACAGTTACTTATCGAGTCGAACCATGCCACCGCCTTTGACATCAAGCAGACCGGCAGTTTGTGCGCTACCTCCACGAGCGCTGACGCTGGCCGTCACCTAGGAGCAAGCAGATTGTGTCAGACGCGGCCGGAGATAGCCGCGAAGGCCAAACTGCTTCTGTACACGGATATGGAAAACAAGCGGCCTCGGTTGCCACTGATCTCGCCGCCTGTTGCGCAATTCATGCGCTGTCATTCGCCGAAAACCTTTGCTTTTTTGAATGTGGATTGGATAAAACGATGGTGATTATGGCCCAGAACCTGATTATGCCGAGAGAATGATGGACAACCGAGTCTGTTGATGCCCATCAGCGATGACCGACGGCCGACCCTGGGCTCCGCACGCGCGCATGCCGCACTTCCCAACGTTCCGACAGCCTCGCAGACACGATGGAGCCACCCAGATCGTTGCCGCCGGCACTCGCCGAGCTCGTGGAGCAGCTGCGGACGCCGCGCAACCAAGTCATCGCGTCGGTGCTGGCGACAGTGGCGCAGTTTGTCTACCAGCGCTACAGGAACAATCGCCGGCAGCTCAAGCTGCGCCGCTCGTTGCTGAAAGATGAGGAGGAGGAGGAGGATAGCACGGCGTCGGAAGTCGAGGGCGATGAGGAAGCGTCCGAGCCAAAGGCCGCTGCTGCGCTCGCAAAGACGATGCCGCCAGTCATGGAGTGGTACGCCGTGGCCCCTGACGGAGTGGAGGCGCAGTCGCTCGTCTACTACCCGCTTGACGACCCCGACCAGGACCTACTGATCCTGATCGTCCCCGGAAACCCCGGTGTGTCGTTCTTCATGGTGCCGCTCATGCGCGAGCTTGCCAAGCACTACGACCGTCGCTACGAAGTGCGCTGCTTCGCCCAGAGTGGTCATGTCGCCAATGAGGCGAACAGCAGGAGTGAGCGCACGTTTCTGCTTGAGGAGCATATCCAGCACAAGCTCTACTACGTGAGGAACCCAACCCGCGCCTTCGGGTCGTGCTGATCGGCCACTCTTTTGGCTGCTACCTGGCGCTGCAAATCGCCGCCAAGTTCCCCGACGCGATCGAGAAGATGGTGCTGATGCAGCCCGCGATCGCGCACTTGAAGGCGACTCCGAGCGGCGTGGAGCTCTCGTCGCTGATCAAGTACCAGTACCTTGTGGTGCGCTTTGTCAGAGCGATCGGGTACCTGCTCCCGAGTCTACTGCGGCGGTGGTTCGTGTCCCGGAACATCGCTGGCGACGTTGAAATTGTCCTGCAATACGCTTGTATGTCGTTGATCAACACCAGCGTAGTGAAGAACGTGCTGTACCTTGGGCGCCAGGAGCTGGAGCAGATCGGCAAGCTCGACGAGGAGCTCGTGCGGCGCCACGAGGACAAGACGCTCTTCGTGTACTTCCCGGTCGACGGGTGGGTCCCTCCGGACTTTGTCCAGAAGTACCAGCTCCGATTCCCGTCGGCAGGTCACCGCATCGTGCCGCAGGGCAACGCCTTCATGATGGAGAAGCACGGATCGCGCGACATGGCCGCTCACATCAAGGTTTGGCTCCAAGACGCCGACGCTGCCCACCAAGCGCGCCCTCGTGGCCGAAGAATAGGACGCAACGCCAGCTAGTGCTGTACAAGAACTAGCGTGCCGTGTAGCGAAGATCAGCAAGCGATACGAGACGACACATCACAACAACTTGTTGACTGTTTTACAGTAGTTTGGCTTGACACAGGGAACAAGGACGCACATTGGTCCACACTTAGTTGACCGCGACCGAGTACTTGGACACGGTGAGCTTGGCGTTGGTGCCGGTGAAGGGCTCGGTGCCGGCCTCGACCGTCGTCAGGTACTGGCTGGTCGGGAAGCCCTGGTTGGTCGACAGGTAGTCGAAGAAGTCCAGGAGGTCGCCCGAGAAGCTGGTGGTCTCCTCGTCCGCCACGAACGAGTACACGGTGGTGTCGCCGTTCGGGCCCGAGTACAGCTTGAAGCTGACGTCCGCGATCGTCACGGTCGCGACGGCCGATCCCGTGCTCGAGATGGGCCCGTCGCCGCCGAGCGCGGCCAGCCAGATTATGATCTCGTACTCGTTGCTGCCGTCCGCGGACGAGCTCGTGAACAGGTCATACGCGACGTCGGCGACGAGCGTGCCGTCGTACGAGTACGAGTACTCCCACGTGGTGGGGATGGCGCTGATGCTCTTGACCTGCTTGGCGTCGAACACGAGCGCGGCGTTCGCGTACGACTTGACGTTGGACGAGGCGCCAGCCCAGCTGAAGGACGTGTGCCAGCCGATCACGGACCCGTCGTCCGTGTCCACGCCCGTGCACTGGCTGCCCGACGTCGCGTAGCTCTCGCCCCACAGGTTGTTGTACACCGTGTACGTGTCGGACGTGTACGAGTCCCACTGGCCACAGAAGTCGTCGGCCGCGGCGGCCGAAATGGCGGCGGCGGCGCTCGTCAGCAGCGTGAAAAAGGTCTTCATCTTGGAGTTGTTGTGTGGTTCTCGAGGCGGATTCGAGAATGCCGAGCGCCTCAATGGAGATACCTAGCGCGAGCGTCGGGTGAGGCGTGCCGGTCTTCTACAGGACACACGGACCAAGGTGTTGTGCAGGCGCCAGGAACAGACGGTGGGTGCGTTGGTATGATACGTGTGCACGACGACCGCCCCTGGATGACCAGCCGCCTCATGATGGCGCGGATAGAGACGCCCGCGATGGTGCAAAGTGCTCTGTATGCCTGTGCAATGCTGTGTCTGTGTGACGAGGAGACATCGCCTCTCCGCCTTAACGCCGCGTGATTTGCTCGGATCCCGTCCGGCTCACCGGCTGCGCGCCAAGCACCGCGTTGGTTGAAGGTGGCAATCGCGATCCCGAGAGAGAGAGAGAGAGAGAGAGAGAGAGAGAGAGAGAGAGAGAGAGAGAGAGAGAGAGAGAGAGAGAGAGAGAGAGAGAGAGAGAGAGA
>JAADYG010000532.1:0-22051 GCA_023338115.1 Phytopythium boreale | reverse complement strand
TGCCTGATGCGAACACCTTCTTGACGACGACACTCGTGTCGAGCCAGCGGCCTCGGTGCACCGACCCGAAGGAGCCCTGCGCAAATGCATCGAGAGCGTCAAACTCGACCTCGTACGCTGGCAGAAACCAGTTTGGTAGTGGATGAAGGCCGATCTGTTGCTCCAGTCGGTCGATCTCTTGGCGCATGGTCACGAGAGCCTCCTGGGTGTAGCTTGCGGCGTGGTGCTGGTCTTCAAACTGGAGCACAATGAGCTTCTCTTCAGCGTCTTGGTTATGCCCTTGCTGGTCTTGGCTCGCTTCCATCTGGATTTTGTGCGAATCCGTCGGCTGGATCGAGTCCCACGTTGTTCGCCAGTCAGAATGCACCGAGTCTTGCTGGTGAATCGCGTCCAACGACGAGAGGATACGGTCGAGCTGCTGGTGCAGCGACCTGCAGATGTCGGATGATTGCCGCCTCATCGCCGTCGACGCGCCATACGAGGCTGATAACCAAGACATCGCCGTAGAGGATGAAGAGGTGGCGACGGAGCCTTTGAAGTTTTGGCCTGACGAAACCAAGAGGCGGGAAACGACTTCTGCGAGTAGATCGCCGGCTTCCGTGGTGATGAAGCCGCCCGAGTGCGTCATGAGGCCGGCGACAAGTCGATCGACACGCTCCAAAACGCTATTGTGCATGGCAGTAAGGTCGACAGAGACACAGTCGCTGGGATGGATGCATGCCCGTCGTACTGTTGATATCGCGTCTTTGATGGACAGTCCGTCACGCAGTTTGAGGCTAGCCACAGCCACAGTTGTCGGCGTCGTCTTGTCCTCCGTCACCGGGCGCGATCTGTTCTTACTGCGGTCCGTCTCTGCCTCGGCCAACCGCTGGAGTTGGGCAACGACGAACGCGATGGAGACTCGCTCTTCGAGATCTCGGGCGCACATCTTGCAAACCAAGTCGCGCACATCTTCATCGAGCGACGAGATAATACCTGGCAGTTTGCCATTGCATTGCTTGTCGATCCGTAGCTTCTCCTCATCACTCGTGTTGACGGTGCCTCGCGGGTGCACATCGCTCCGGTCGGAAGTGGTACCATCCGCACCAATTCCAGTGGGACCGATCTCAGTCCACAGCTCTCCACCCGTCAGCACGTGAAGAATACACAAGCCGAACGAGAACACATCGGCCTCGAGTGACGCGGGGCCGCCTTCCAACCGCTCTGGGGCGAGCCATTGCCAGTCGCTGATAGAGTGACGATCTGGCAGACTCGGCCGGCGGAGTGACATGACACGGTCGCAGTTGACCTTGCAGATGACGCTGCCGCTCTTCGTATGCTCACGCTTTTCATTGTCCCCGGACACACCAACCACCACAATGCTCTCGGCGGTGAGCGCGTGGAAGGCGATATCGCGAGATTGAAGGTACTGCAGCCCCAACGCCGCCTCATGGAGTCGCGTCCACTTGAGCCCGTCGTTGTTCTTGCTCCTTTCCGCATTGACAACCTCGGAAAGCGGGATCCCGTGCGCATAGACGAAGAACGGAGTGCCAACGTATGAGGCAGCCTCGAGCGCGACCACGTTTGGGTGATGCAGCTTGCTCCAGAGCGCAGCCCGTCGGATGCCCTCTTCCTCACTGACACTTGAGCTGTCAGCATGCAAAGATACGCCGACGTCCGTGTATCCGATCTGCCAAACGCTTCGCTCGGATCCGGTACCGCCGCCTGTGACTTGCTGAAGAAGAAGGCACGGGTCGAACCAGGTGGGCTGAGAGACCGGCACAATGACGTCATCTTCGCGGGTAGCCACGAGCACGAGCGCTCTACGAAGGAGCGGGAGGACGTTCGGAAACAGGCCAGTCACCGCGTAGTCTTGCTCCTGGAGCTCGTAGAACAGCAATATCGCCGCTTGAAGGCGCTGTCGGTCGTGCTTAAGACCCCAGATCGCGTCGCTTTCGGAAGATTGCACCTGTTCCAAACGCTGCGAGAGCCGCTCGAGCTGACGCGACACCTCGCGCTCGAGCTGCTCCCGCCAGCCCGACTGGGTGCCACCAATGGCGTCTAACGCGCGGTTGATGCTGATGGCTGTTGCGACTGTGGTCTGGAGTCGCACGATCTGCTTGAGGCAGCTCTCGATCGGAGAGGAAGCGCCTTCACAAGAGAAGAAGGAGTTGTCGACCCGGAGCACGCGGTTCGCAAAGCTGAAAAGAAGCCCCATCCGAAGCCGCAACGACGATGACCGTTCCTTCCTCGCAGCTTCCAGCGCGGCGCGGGACCGCACGAAACTTCCCTTGCCGACGAACGCGGCGTCATCTTCACGTGGGTTCTGGTCCTGCAGCCTCGTGACGTCGTCGTGCTCTTCGCGCAGCTCGGGAGCGAGCACTCTTCGCGCTATGAGTTGCTCCGGGACACCCGGGGAGGACCGAGGCTTGTCGCGTTCCCTTGCTACCTCGGCGCCCCGAGGGCGAATGCGTTCGCGGACAGGAGAATTTGCGCCGTACGGGTACCCGTCCAGCCCAGACTCGTCTCGATCGACACTTCGACGGTACGAGGACGACCACAAGCTTTGGGCGAGGAGCGCCTCCGGTACAGAATAGCCGCGCGCGCCTTGCTGTCGCAGCGAGCAGCGGCAGCAGAGCCACAGGCCGGTCGCCACGATCGCCAGCGCCAGCACGAGCCCCACTGCCGTCAACGCCACGGCCGTCGCCGTCCACGCGACCGCCATCTCGAGCCAAACACTTTGTCGTCGGGGTTTCGATCGGTTCCTTTCCTGGCAAGTGCCACGAAGCGTGAAGGTTCTCTTCTGGTGGCAGAACGGGCTAATGATGAGCCCGGCTAATCTAGTCGGACGCTCCCGCTCCCGCTGCCCTGTACAGTGGTACTGCCACGTCGACCGGTGCACTCCCACATCATCCCGCTTGACCATCCATGTACGCTCGGTACACAACACTGAAGGCGCACCGAGTGCTGGTCGCGCTGCACGATTGGGCTGCTCCTCGGCTTCAGGCGAGGCTAAAGGAGCCACCAGTGGTGACTCAACACTATCAAGCTAGGGAGCGCGTTGTCGTGGTCCAGGTGCAGAACGCGTTCATAAATACTCGACTTGTTCGCAATGGATACGCTCTCCACTGTCTGCATCTTCATTGAGCGACGACCTGCCCGCACGCGGGGCAGTTCATGCGCTGGTTGAGCTGCTGCACGACGCACTCGTCGTGGAACTCGTGGCCGCAGTCGAGCGTCACGGTGTAGTAGTTGTCGACCATGTCGCGGTCGCACACTCTGCAGACGACGGCGCCTCGTTCGCCAGCGTCCTCGCCGTCCTCTTCGTCCATATTGATGGTCTCGGCGAGCGCGCGGTCGATGGACAACGGCTTCCTCGACCGCGAGCTCAGGAACGCGGCGCCTTCCTTTTCGTCCAAGAGCGGCGCCGACGAATCGATTGACACGCCGAAGTGCTGGATAGCGGTGAATGCCCACTGCTTCAGCGGGAGGCTGTCGCGGGCGCTGGCGCAAATGAACGCCGTGAACGCTTCCGCGACGGCGCCAGTCAGCACGGTGCACGCGTGGTTCTCCTTGGCGAGCAGCACCGAGCGCAGCGTCTCCATGTAGTTGGTGAGCGCCGCGCACCTCGTCTTGACGACGTGGTCGCTCGAGGACGACCGGAACAGGCTCGGCTTGGGGAAGTAGCTCGTCACGAACGTGAACAGCCACGGGCACTGCGCGTTGCAGCTGTGGCCGCACTGCAGCGCGTCCCGCAGCGTGAGCTGGAACTCGCGGTATGCATCGAAGGACCGCGTGGCGCTCCACTTGGTGCCCGACGGCCGATGGTGCGCCGCCATGACGTACCGGACCTCTCGCCCGCGACTCCAGTGCTTGGTCGCCGAGAACTCGAGCGACAGTGAGTCCATCCATGCGACGCTCAACGGAACGTAGGCGCGGCCGTTGGCGGCCGAGACGCCGCTCGACATGACTCACGTCGGACTGAGAGACGACACGGAATACTAAGAAGCAGCTCGACAATCGAGCAAGAGCTTCAGATTTGGCTGGAAACGGCGCGAATGACCGAAAAATTCGATTGACAGGAGCTGGTGACTGCTCTATTGGACACTTTAAGCGGCTCCTGTCAGCACCTGAACCTTGGCAACGGCTCCCGCCAACACCCATTAGCGCCCACCGAGACGCGCAAGCAGTGTTGGACACGCAAACCATGTATACGTGATTGGAGGTCGAAATAGATTCATTGAACAACATTTACAACATTAGTTTAGCCAGTTATGAAGTGTCAGGGTTGATGAAGCGTCCAACGTTTACGGTCGCGCCCAGATGACGGCTCATGTCGCTGGTCAGTCGCGCTTTGTCACTGGGTTACGGTCGGGTCCATCCGGTTACGCAGATCGGTTACGCTCTTGCATTCGATAGACGACTGTACCGCCGTCGAGCTAACCTAAATCAGGAGCTACGACGGTCGAATGGATCCATCGGATCGGATCAGCCACGCTGTTGGGCAAGCGGCGGATCGCTCCGATGACCGGAGATCGGTTTTGAGCGCTTTTCGCAGAGGAATTTGACGCGTCAAACGTGCATAGAAAGCGGTCGACGCGGTGCATCGGTCGTTGCTGCACAACACGCAGCAACAGTAGCTATTAGCGGTGTATTCGCTCTCTGCATGCTGAGATGCGATACCCGATGCTGTACACTGTACACGTCGTGCGAGTCGATCCAGTTACAGTAAAGTACTGCGTGCGTCCACCCTGCCAGCTCATTGACGGTGCGATCCGCGAAATGTTTGGGGTTTGTGGGTTACGCGGTGGCGGCCGTGAACTCCCTCTAACAGCCAGGAGGACATCCACCTTTTGCACACCGCCGCTGGATCGCCCTGCGAAATGTGTGACGAGCTTCAATGAGCAGATGCACGCAACAAGTCGAGGCCACGGTGTCGGAGCGTGCACAGGGATTTGCAGCGTCTCAACATTGCGTTTTCGACTTGCAGTCGCGGTGGAGCCACACATTGTACGACTTCAACATGGTGGGTGGTGCTCTCTGATTTATTGTGTACGATTCAAATACAGTAGGAGCCGCAGTCTCCTCCCTACAATGATGTCTACATAGACGTACCGGTCCGCCCTCTCAACTTGCGAAAGATGCGGTGGCACCGCCGGTGCTGCCGTGTCGGTAAGGCGCGATTCACTTGGAAAATGAAGGTGTCGGTGTGCAAATCCGGCGGCTTGTGCATGTCGGCACACCACTCCCAACGCTCTCTAGCGAAACGCGAATCTGCGAGCGTACAATATTTTGGATCAATCGGGATCCAGATCGATACGTATCAAAGCGTGCATGTGTTGGGCTCCACCCCGTCCAGTGCATAGTCACGAGGAATCTCGAGCGTCCAAGCAGAAAAAACGCGCCGCGACTGTGTAAACGATGTGCGAGTTAGCGCACGCTCGCTGCCAGTTGTGTCCGTGGCGCGCGTTTTTCTTGCGAAAAGAATACAGTGAAGTGAGCTTTTGGGTCGACGTGTGAGTGTTGGGGGTACCTCGACTCGGTATTAAATCGACCGGTGAGTGGTGATGTGGATGCGTGGGACGACCACGCCCACAGCGGGCTGCATAAACCGTCGACTGGTAAATCCTGCGACGACTCCCTCCTGACTCCGCGCTTGAAGGCGCCGCCGGAGCAAATCGGCCAGGATGCAGCGCGAGCATCGATGCGTTACATTGTTGACGCGGTGGACGAGCACCCGTAAACTACATTACACTGGACGATGCGTTATATCATGGTGGTTGGTGCAGCTCCGAGCGGCGATACGCAAGCGTTGAGAGAGCGTTTCGCATGGGCGATAGCCGCGTCGTGGTGGTGCAAGCGGCCCTCGACTGCAGCCGGACAACTCATCGTGAAGCTCACTCATCTGGACCAATGCGCCCATGGAGTTGATGACCACCCGTTCGGTCGTCTGTTGACGGCATCTTTGCGGTCGTAATCCTAAAATTCCTCGGATTGCACGCGTCCGAGTGCTTTTCTCTGGCTGACACGCGGTGTGTGTGCATGTGCACGCGAGGCGAGCGCGGGGCGCGTACGCTCGTCACTTCCGAGCTCCGCGCCAGTCAATTTTGATCGCGGCCAGTCGCCGCGTCGAGCATCATCCGGACTGTTTTACGCACCGACCTTCACTTTCGCAGTCATCGGGTGCACACCATACATTTCCCAAGTGAAACCCACCAAAAATTCGCTCCAAACCGTACAGTTTCTTCACCCATGAAAAAAAAAACGCTATTTCGGCCGAACGTTTACGCGGTTTGATTGGATAATTTCTCTCCAAAGCGCACAATCAGGCGCCGATTGCTTACTCGCGTCGTTCTTCGGTAGAAATCCATAGATAAATCAAATCTCCGCCCTTGCGAATTAGACAAGCGACGGCCTTGGGCGCGTGCGGCTGCACCGGTCGTCCGTTCATTTCGGAATTGGCAGTCGAGGGAGCAAGCACGTTCTTCTTCTTCTTCATCATCCACTACACTGTGATTGACAGCCAACCAGTCAACCAGGCAGACGAATGATCGACGTGACTACTAGCGACCAGCAGCGCCGGAGCTTCAAGCCGGCCATGGCGTCGTCTCGGAAGCGCGCGGCCCCGGCGACGCTGCCGGCCAACGCGGCGTGGCTGGACCACGTGACGCTGAGCATGGAGGTGAACCGCACGGAGAGCGGCGGCGACATTGGCAGCGACAAGCAGCACCGGCTGCACCTGCACTTGCACCACAACCACCGCCGCAGCCGCGTGCTGTACGACCTGACAGTCACATACTCGCCGCCGGCGACCGAGGCGGACGACGCCATGGCGTGGGTCGTGCAGCGGTCCTTCAGCGAGTACGTGGCGCTGCAGCAGCGGCTGCTGGCGAGTCTGCGGCCCGGACACGCGTGCCACGCCGAGTGCGCGTGGCTGTACAACGTGCTCAAGCACCACTTCCCCAAGAAGTCGCTCTTCTGCTCCGCGTGCAAGGTCGAGAACCGGCGCAAGGCGCTCATGCGCGTGCTCACCACGGTACGCGCGAGCCTGGTGAACCGCGGCAACCTCGGGTGCGCCGTGCTGCGCGACAGCGTGTGCCAGGAGTTCGCGGCCTTCCTGCTCGGCGACTTGGCGACGGACGTCGAGAGCAGCAGCAGCAGCAGCGTCAGCAGCGCCGGCAAGAGCGGGTTCGTCACCGTCGCGTCCGCACCGCTGCTGACGCTGGCGTCCAAGTTCAGCACCAAGAACCAGTCGTCCACCTCGCTCGTGTCGCTCGCGTCCGAGGACAACATTCACATCTTGGAGGCGGAGGACGAGTACGCTGGCGGCTTGCGGGGGCGCTCGTCCTCGAGCTGCTCGTCCACGTCCTCGTCCACGTGCGACGGCCTGCGCCACTACTACCGACGGGGCTCGTCGTCCGCGGCGTCCACCACGACGTCCGGCTCGAGCTGCTGCCGCCGCCAGCATCGCGACCAGTTCCGCGACGACTACGCCCTCGCGACGCCTACCCACCACGCCGTTGTCGCCTGCGGCTGCGAGCAAACGCGTTAGCGACCGATGCAACCACGAGTTGGACACGTTCAGGATGTATTATAGTCGTAGCTGTCGTCATATTCAAGGCTTGAGCAATCCAGATGGTCCATTCTTCGATGTACCCTACAAGCTTCTCATCGTTGAGATCCTCGTTCCCTTGTCATCCGACTGTTTGATCATCAGGATCAATTGGTGGCTTCTCATGATCGACGAACTGCATCAAAACGTGCTAGGAATGAGCGTGACACGGCTGCGTGGCTTGCTGGCGGTGGGTTTCTTCGCGATGAGCTCACAAGCCAGCACTTCGTTCGTGCTGAGGCGGGGGCATCGCGTTCGGTAAAGCCACGCACGCGCGAACACGCCGTTGTTGAGTCATTGTTGACGTCCAGGGCGGCCCTTGCGCGATGTTTTAGGTTAATTCGCTGCTATTTACGAGGTTACACTGCTAAAACAGCGTAACCGGTGGGTTATCACAGAGCTGTTTGGTGCTGCGATACAGTGAACAGGGCGTTCGCCGCGCATCTATGCTGCTGGGTCACGCGACTCCCACGCTTGCGTTTAGTGAAATCTTACGGGACGATCAGGCCGATACAATCCCCTAGTGTATTGCAGCGCAGTCCATCCGCGCTGATTACACTGCCAGAGTGGTCTCCAGGGCCTCGTGTCTATGCATAATGGCGCCACGGTCGACCTGGCATAACGATCCCGGGCGGATCCTTCGGGCCTCTTTATTGGTCGAAACTGGTTCGTAGTCCTGAGAGATTCCTCTCACTGGATCGGGAGCGCCGGCTTTCCCATTCGACGAGGACCACAAACAGAATCGGGTGGCCGCGTTTCTTTCCGCCCCGCAGTACGACTGGTGACGGACATTGAAGAGCGCCCCCGCCCCCGACTCCAGAGCGATGCCACAGAGATTGCTCCGCCATGGGCAGCACCCTGTTTACGCTGCGCCGAAGCTGCCCCAACCGAGCATCCAGTTGTCGGTCCGCGTATTTTTGTCGTCGGTCTCGGAAGCTTCAACACCAGCAAGACGCCGCGCTGTGTCGACGTTGGCGAGTCGACAGCGCAGTGCAGTTGTTCAAGATGGAAGGCCCAGTCTACGCCCACATCCAGCTGCAAGCGACATCGGAGATAATAAGTTCGCACTCAGGATTTGCGTTGTAAATCGAGACAACACCGCAGATCGCGTCGAAGCGTCGTAATGCGTGCTGCAGTTGCAGAAGGCATGCCAAACTGCGAGTGACTCTCGGCGCTGTACATGTATTGTAGATGCAATAAGCCATCAGGCGCCTGATAACCGCGTTTAGAGCCATTTAACACCTTGTTTTAGGTAAATTTTATAAAAGCACATGAGATCCGCACAAGCTGACCCCGGATACAGTCTATCCTCCGTTTTCAGCCACCACTCTCTTCAAATAACCTAGCACAAATTATATAAATTTTGATTCAAAGTGGTACAAATCAATTGTTATTTTCCGATCAATCATAAATGCCCTAAAAAATTTTATCAGTATTATGGTGGCTGAAAATGGAGGATAGACTGTATAGGTAAATCCGCGTGTGACTTGCTGTCGTCTGCGCATTTTATCATCTGTGCCACGTGATTCGCTTAAAACCGTGTTGTCAACTTCTGATTGGCCAGAGAAAAAAGACACACGTCCGACCTCCAAGTTGGAGTTGGACGCTCCAACGGTCGGTTACGCCATGAAAAATGTTGACGGCTGCCAAGAACGCAACGTCCCGCTTTCAGAATTTGTCGCTGTCCTACGCCCGCCATCATCGTAACCCGTACCCCGTAACCATCATCCATAACCATGCGTACCGCAACCAAACTCATCGTCACCAGCAGCTCCGCAATCCTTCCTCCTCATTCTTCAATTTGCCACCAACGACAGAAGGCGATTTGGTTCCCTAAAGACGAGAGCAACCACGACAAAGTACCAGCCGTAAAGTCATGACGCTGACGGCCTCCTTCCACCCCCGAAGCTCCTACTACCGGAAGCGGTCGGCGCCGCTGGTGCTGCCGGAACAGGTCGCGTGGCTCAAGCACGTGTCGCTGGAGCTGGTCGCGAGCTCGGCCAGCGACTTTGAGCTGGGCGTGCGCTTTTGCGACGACAAGCACGAGACCAGTTGGACGCTTTACCGCGCGTTCGGCGACTTCCGCGCATTCCAGAAGCGACTGTTGCGCGCGCTGCAGGCGGGCCACGTGTGCCACGCCGAGTGCTCCTGGCTGTACGCGGTCGTCAAGAAGCATTTCCCCAAGCGGTCGCTGTTCCCCGTTACCTCGCAGGCCAAGACGCAGGAGCGCCAGCGCGCGCTGCTCCGCGTGCTCACCACCTTGCAGGCATCGCTGCTGAACCGCGGCAACCACGGCTGCTCGGTGCTGTTGGACAAGGTCAGCCGCGAGTTCAATGCCTTCCTGGTCGGCGGCTCCAAGTCCGACGACGCGTCGTTCGCCAGCGAGCGCCGCGACTCGCTCACGTCCAACGACGAGGAGGACAGCCCCGTGCTGATGCTGGACGGTGCGCACGAGTTCGATAGCGAGTGTGGCATCTGCCGTTACAGCCTGGACTGCGCCGAGCCGCAGGACGCAGCGTACCAGGTGTGCTGCGTCACCACCGCCTTCAGCTGCGGCCACCAGTTCCACGACGCCTGCCTCGCGCCGGCCATCGCGGGCGCCGCCCCCAAGTGCCCGACCTGCGGTCACCAGGAGGTGTAAGACACCGTGAAGTAGTCTCGTCGTTACCAGTATTTATGGCTCGATGTAGCTCGAAAAACACCAAGAACGTAACCCATCAGAATCGCATACAGTATTATATTTATCAGATTCAAACCGTCATTTTTTGCATCTAGAATCGCATTGTGAATACTGAAATGGCTCCAGTGTTCTTCTTCGTGTTGCAGCGTGAATCAAGGCGATGCACCGTTGGACTGTCGGCCACAATCACGACACTTGTATTACGGTCGGCTTCAACTGTACGCTACACCTACTGTCGTGTTCTTCCACTCGCACGTGGCAGTGGACTGCATGCATCCCCGAGGCAGTCCGCAGCGTGCTGCAAAGCTTCTTCGCCGTGTTCATTTTTCGCCTCGGACACTTCAACGGCAAGGTCGTCGTCTATCCAACAGCGAGAAGCCTTGAGAACAGTAAAAAGTGCTTGTCCGCGGTAATAATCATCGTCATCACTCGGTGCGACGAGCTCACGCCGTGAAAAGAATCCAAGGAAGTAGGTTGGCGCGGCTTCAACATTGCGATCACGCGCGTACCGCCTTGGTGTTTACGGGTTTACGCCAGTCACTCTTTGGGGATTACGCCCAGTTACTGAAATGCGAATTTAGTGGAGACCAATAGCCAAAGGACATGGTTACCCACGCATTACGGCGCCGTGTGGAACGCCGGCAACTTGGAGCGGATCCAGTATTACAACCCGATTACAGCCGACATACATCGCGAACACTGACGGACCACAAGATGCTTGCCGGAGATCGCGGTCACGGATGGGGAGCGTACCGCAACATGGACAGTTGGTCGCTCGCTCTCGATGTGTCCTGGTTGAATTCGTGGAGCGCCAGCGCCCCGAACAACTGGCCCTGGACAGCCCCATCCATCATTACCTACTGTAACCTTCACCGTTGGCTCAAACGGCACGGCTCGAGAATGATCCGACTGGCTGCGCGTAACCCGTCGCTTGCTGCACGCGGATTACCCACCGATCATAGGTTGACGCGGCCTACAATGCGACACTCAAGCCTTCACAAGTTAGTGTCAAACAGTTAGTTGTACAAAATTTGATAAATTTAGTATGCATTCTTGACTGTAATAACGTATACTCTGGCAATATTTAGTACTTAAAGCGAGCACTAGTCACTACCATCACTCATCGGGTGCTTCTTCCGTCTTCCTCCACGACGCGGGCGTGACACGTCCGACCGTCACTCCTGTCCGACGAGACGCGCGCAACGTAATCACCAGCACGTTGAGCGGCCGTCGACTCGCCGGCGATGGCGACGCGGTGATTACGAGAGACGTCCAGTTGATGGGCTGGACTCCCCGTTTCTACGTCGCCACCTCCATTGCGTCCGTCCGTCTCCACCACGGAAGTCTCCGGTCATTTCTCGATTGGACGTGTACAAGTCACACCCAAGACAACAGCAGCACAGGACAATGACAGCCTCCATGGCCAGCACTAACAGCAGCTCCAGCTCGTCCTTCGGCAGTTCGACCTCATGCGGCGGTCGCAAGCGGCGGCTACCGATTGTGTCGGCCTCGCTGCCCGACTCGGTCGCGTGGCTCGAGGGCTTGACGCTCGACATGACGGCGGTGAGCGCGTCGTCGTCCCTGGCGCCGCCGCCGTTCCGCGCCTGCGCGGCCATCCAGTACCAGCTGCGCGCCAGCTACGACAACAGCAGCACGTCCAAGACGCCGACGACCTCGTCCTGGACGGTGCAGCGGTCCTTCCACGAATACGTGCAGTTCCAGAAGCGCCTGATGCACAGCATGCACAAGGGCCACGCGTGCGGCGCCGAGTGCAAGTGGCTGTACGGCGTGGTCAAGAACCACTTCCCCAAGGCCTCGCTCTTCTGCACGCGCTGCCCGGACCGCGTCGAGGCGCGCCGCAAGGCCATGCTGCGTGTGCTGACCACCGTCCAGGCCTCGCTGCTCAACCGCGGCAACCACCGCTGCGCCGTGTTCGTGAACGAAGTCAGCAAGGAGTTTGCCGCGTTTGTTATGGGCGGGACGTGCGAGATCTCGTCGCTGCTCCTGGCGCCCACGCCGTCGTCGTCTGAGAGCTCGCTGACGCCCGTGACCTCTCCCTCGCTCTCGCTCGCCTTCGACTCGGACGACTCCTCGGACGATGAGGTGTCTCCCGTCGCCGCCGAGTCGCCCAAGGTCTGCTCCTTCTGCGGCTGCGGCCGCGAGCACGACCTTAACACCGCGTGCTAAACCAAGAGAACACACGTGTGTATATACGTGCATGCATGAGCAGAAGAGTGCAGTAACAGAGCACGATAACCAGAACACGATCCGAGTTTGTTTGACCCATACTTTATTGTCGTTAATTGCATTGCAAAGTCTCTACAGTACAGTTCTGTATTTGGCAAGAGAGCTTGCTGTCCATGTTCGATCGCCGTTTGCAGTTGGGAAGCGTCAACTTGCATTTCACATCGCGGCGCCAGGGGCAGTCGCCCAAAGCGGAGACCGACCGTGGCATGCTGAAACCACATTCGAATTCTGGAAATCGAACGTGACGAGCGGGATTCGCAAGGTGTCAAGTCGCTGTGTCCGACCTTTGGATGGCGGTACAGTTCGCACCGCGGAGTAGAGCAGGCTCCCCAGGAGAGGCCGCCTCGCCGGTTCCGCGCGTCCACATCGCGCGTGATCCTTCAAGTTGCCTGGTTTCTAGCACGTGCAACCACGGCAGCGGCGCACGGTACACTAATAACTTACGTACAAACATACAACCACGTCGCTTGAAGAATGCAACGAGCCCCAGACCATCGGATAACACATTGGACCTGTTCACAGTAGAGAGCGGCACAGCATGCACGAGTGCACGAGATACACTGAGAGCAGGTTTGGCTCTGCGATGTGAGGTATTGGTCGATTCGAGCGGCTCTCAACTCGAAAGCAGAGTCCTCTATTGTTGTTCTTATGCGTAAACTATCGTCGGAATTACAGAACTGAGCAGTATCGCAATCATTCTGGTGTCCGAGTTGAAGATGGAGCATCACTCCTCCTTCTTCTGTGCGGTTCTCTGGTGCCGGACGGTCGGACGAAGTTGCTGTGGATTTTCAGCACGCCACTTTACAACGGCGGGAGGAGCTGCAAAGAAGGAATTGATGGGGGGAATTGCGCGCAAAGGCTCGGACGCAATCGTGGACGATCATGAGAATAGCTGCGATGGATCGCTCTTGGCACTGAGTACTTTACGCGACGTGTGGCTTCTTCTGTCCAGAGTCATAACGCACGACGGTATGAACCTGTGCAGCAGCCTCCTCGCGTGTCTACAAGGGCGTAGCCACGAGCAGGCACTCCCGTTTACGCGTTGTTCCAACCCCCGGCCTGACGTCCATGCTTGCTCCACCTTGCGTCACGGAAATGCACTGCTGACACGACACCTCAATGGAGGCATGCTGCGGCTCATAGTGGCACGAATATGTTGCTGTTGCGCAATGGCTAGCGAGGATAACCCACCCCATGATGTCAAACATGCCGCACGCATTCTCGAGTTGAAGGTGGCCACCACTTCGTACTGTATTCATGTTCCTCTCCGCGGCTCTCCGCGGCTCTCTGCTGCCGGTGTTGTGTCGTCCTCCGGCTTGGTGGGGATCGGAGAGGTGGATGGCGCCGGAGGAACTCCGCGTGTCGGTTGGATTTTACGAGGCGCGACCTCACAGCTGGGGAGAGTAATAGAGTGATTTCGCAGCTATCGACACCCAGTGTCGTGTTGCAATGTACAGTGTATGTGCACCCGCAATAATAGCCTCCGTCACATAGGAGGTATAGCGCACGTGCGACTCGTCGTGTCCACGAGAACGATCCCGATCTAGCAAGCGAGGCGCTCGACAGCGAGAAGGTTGCGCCACCGCAGTACGACACCGGCGGCGTGCCCCAACGCGCATGCGTCTACTGCTCACTAACTATATCCTCTTTACTTAAAGTAACATTTTTTTTTCCAAATGACGCCATGGAGCCATTTCACAAATCACAAACGCAACTTTTGTAAATGGCACCGCAGTAAAATCACCGAGCAACACCGCGTTGTTGTTATTATTGTTGGCTGCTGCGTGCTGCGCTGGTCTTGGTGGCTACAGTTCCGTTGACGCCACTTGCCAAATTTCAATGGCCAAAAAGCAAATTTTCGATGGGCAAAATATCACATTTGGATGGGTACAGGACGCCAAGAGCACAGCGACCAGCGACGACAGCACAACCGCTGTGAGCGAGTCATTCTCGTTTACGGGCAGCGCTTTGGGTCGTGCGACCCGCCTGAAGTTCCGCGCGACCGCAATCGACAGGTCATCGCGCCGCACGCGTTTTCTTTGGATGGTGTGAGCTGGTTCGCAGGGCGGCAAGTTGTGGGCGCAACTTTGAAAATAAATGCGCAAAGCAAAATTTCACGTTTACGACTCGACGAGCTTATGAGCACGGACTGTGCTAATAAGCGATGACGCGCCGTTCTCTGCCACGGATCGATCGGCCGTTGGAAAGACCCAGTTTGCCGCCAGATGGGTTCATTCCCATCCGGTTGCTGTTCTGGTGGGTACTGTACCGTACCGCGCGTTGTTTCACTTGTGATTTGTATGCCGCTAATCAGCCCTGGTCCCACCTGCCGCGCTCTGATTGGTTCGTCGCTACTGCCCTGAATTTTCTGGATCCGTAGAGCGCAGCCATGTGGCATCCCTTGCGGCAATTTTTCTAGGGCTCGGGCAGAAACGATATCTTCTTATCGCGCGCTGATTCGTTCAAAAAGATAATATCGAACGATGATTGGGTAAAAACACGCGATTACCACCAAATGTGTGGCAGAGGAGGGCGACGTTCCTCGTCTGCTCGCGCCGACTAACAAACCCAGAACGCGAAAACGTCAAAACAGCCATAAATCAGGGTAAACAAATCACAAATCACGTAAAGCCCCAAAGCGCCCAAATAAGAATTGGACGCCACCAGCTAAAGTCGAAAAGGTTCCCAAACACGCCAACCACCCGAAGCGACGCCATCCCGATGGCCACCAAGAGCGACTTGTACGTCGGCGCGTGCGCCGCGACGCCCCGCAGCGGCGGGAGCAAGAAGCGCGCGCTGCCCACGGCGGTGCCGCCACTGCCGGAAGCGGTCGCGTGGCTGGAGCACGTGATGCTCGAGATGCGCGCGACGCAGAGCCGCAACGCGCGGCGCCGCGCCACGGTCGAGTACGAGCTGACGGTGCACTACACGCCCAAGGCGGCGGACCAGGCGCGCAACGCGAGCTCGTGGGCCGTCACGCGGTCGCTGGACCAGTACGCGGCGTTCCAGAAGCTGCTGCTCAAGAAGCTGCAGATCGGGCACAGCTGCCACGCCGAGTGCGCGTGGCTGTACTCGGTGGTCAAGAACCACTTCCCCAAGACGTCCTTCTTCTCGCTCTCGACGCCAGCCAAGGTCGAGGCGCGGCGCCAGGCGCTTGTGCGCGTGTTCACCACGCTGCAGGCGTCGCTGCTCAACCGCGGCAACCACGGCTGCGCTGTGCTGCTTAAGGACGTGAGCCGCGCCTTCTCGGCCTTCATCGTCGGCAGCTCCAACTGCACGGACGCGCTCGAGTCGTCGTCCTCGGAGCGCAGCACGCGCGGCTCCTTCTTCTCCGAGACGTCGGCCGAGGAAGAGGAGAGCGAGGACGAGGAGGACGAGGACAGCGACTACGAGAGTGGCCAGCAGCAACGCGGCGGACGCAACATGGTGCTCCGCCTGGCAACGTTCGCCGAGACCTGCGGCGTGTGCCATTCGAGCCTGGACGTGGAGGAGGACGAGGCCACCACGTGCGTCACCACGGCCTTCGGCTGCGGCCACCAGTTCCACGACGCGTGCATGCTCGCCATCCTCGACGAGGGCGTGCGCTGCCCCACGTGTGGCCACCACGAGCGGCTCTGAGTATTTATTAGCACGACAATTATACAGAAAAAGGTACAAAGGTGGTGTCTCGATTGCGCCAGACAGAATTACAATAGACACAGCCGACACGCGAGGAAGCGATCGAGTCTTAGAGACCCAACACTGCGTTCATTCCAGCCTGTTTCGCCCTGAACGCGCTCCAATCCGACGCGTTAGCGACGCACACGGCCGCGGCCACCCGGTGCAAAAGAGACGCGCGGGTGTCGGTCAACGTGACGGGCGCCTCGACGTCGAGAACAAACGCCCGAGGAGCTCGAGAATGTGATAGAAATGAGCAAACGCTTCCTGTTCTCAGGTCTCAGTCTTCTCTTTCGAGAAGCGAAACCCATACAATTTTCAATATACAGTACTGTGCTGTAGACGCTCCAGGTCGGAGAAGCTCACCACGGAGGGTCCGACCAGTCGACCGTCCGTCCGACTTCAACTTGGGAATGACGTGGGGGCGTCACCTCGTCCCCACGTTTTATTGGATAAAATTGGCAGAAGAATACCGTTTTTATCCAGAGCATGGCGCGCGTCCGACGTTGAAGTCGCTGATGGCGTCCGCTTCTTCTGGATTTGTCTCTTGCAATGCGGCTACTGTACAGCTTTATGGGGAGAAGAATGCCATGGAAGCACGAGGAACTCTTCGCCGTCGGCTGGATTGATACAGTAGCTACAGTATGGTTCAACAGCATGGTTCAACAGCACTGTAAGGTGTGGATGCTTGTCGGCTGCTGCTCTGTGCTTTGTGCTTGGTGTACTCCCGAGTAGCCCACCATGTTTCGTCGGTCAATTGTTCTGGACATGAACGGCGGCGCGGAAATCCCACGGTCGTTCCCGTGGGCGATGCCCTGCGACACTCCGTTCACAGAAGAAGAGTTGCCTGCACAGTAACCTGCTCTGGACGATTGTCCAGAGCAGTTTGAAGGCCGAGGGGATGCGGTGAAGCCATCTTTTCTGGCCCAGGCAGGTGCATGCGGCCGCGTCAGGACAGCCACCGCCCCGGTGGACCCGACAGAGTGATACACTGTAGGTGATGGCGGCCGTCGCTGCGAACCAGGGCAGGTGAAAGGGCGAACGTCCGCACATTACTGTACAGTACTGTACCGCTACGGAAGGCGGTGCGGGGAATGAACAGTCGATGCGTCCGCCGTCGCCAACTCGCTAGGAAATCCAGCGGACCGGTTGCGTCCACGGTGAGCGCATGCACATCAGGAACTAGCCATTTCGGTCGCATGGACGCGGGCGTCAAGTGCTGCGGACGACCTCGTCAAACCGGATCGTCTACCTCGTAATTTACGCTCCCAACGTGTGCGGGAACATTCGTAACCCGGGCCGGCGGGCCAAAATTTGCGGTTTGTGGCTTACGCGGGGCCCTCAACCTGACAGCGCGCGATTGGTCCCCAGGCGAGCGCAAACCGTGTGGATCTGCGGACCGTCCAATCGTCATCAGATATATTTCTCGGCGAAGAATTCTCGGCGCCATTTTTTGCGCTAATTTTCTGCGGTTCGTCCGGTAGTTTACCGCACGTGGACCATCCTTCTCGAGCGTAACCCCGTCCGGAAACGTGCGGTTCCGGCGTAACCTCGCAGTGTGCGGGCATTGTCCGGCCGTGATGATGCCCCGGCGGCGCAAAATACGGTCCGGATTACGGTAAATTACGCTCCGCATTTGATTCCAGTATGCACCGGGGTGAGGACGACGTGGACGCCGGATGGAAAGAAGGAGGAAGAACGGAGGAAGAAGCCCTAGTCGCCGCTTCTATGCGCCACTAATCAATCAACCACCAGGCTGCGGACGGTCCCGTCCGGAGATTCTCAAGTCGCCGTCCTCACTTTCTAACTCACCACGCACCCCGCACGTGTTCCCCCCCCTCGTAACCCCGAGAGTAACCCCATCGTATCCCCCCCCCCCCAACGTACCCCGTCGACCTTGAAGCGGCCATGTCCATCGCATCCGCCGGCCCCAAGGAGTGCCGCGCGTCCTCGACCAACAATTCCCGCAAGCGGGCGATGCTGTCGCCGCTGCCGGCGCCCGTGGCGTGGCTGGAGCACGTGTCCATGCAGATGACGGCGCTGTCGGCGGACTTCGGGGCCAACTTCGGCCGCACGGCGACCTATCGGCTCACGGTCGTGTACCAGCCGGACAAGGAGCTGGAGGGCGCCAAGTGGACGCTGGAGCGGTCGTTCGAGGACTTTCGCGCGTTCCAGAAGCGGCTGCTCAAGAAGATGCGGCACGGCCACGTGTGCGGCGCCGAGTGCCGCTGGCTGTACAAGGTGGTCAAGCACTACTTCCCCAAGGCGTCGCTCATCTGCAACAACTGCCCCAAGGTGGTCGAGACGCGCCGGCAGACGCTGCTCAAGTACCTGGCGACGGTCCAGGCGTCGCTGCTGAACCGCGGCAACCACAACTGCGCCATCCTCGTCGGCGACGTGGCGCGGGAGGTCAACCGGTTCCTGCACAGCGGCATGAAGGACGCCGAGCTATCGGTCACCGACTCGTCGTCGTCCGAACTCAGCGGTGGGACCCGCGACTCGCTGTTTGAGGAGGAGGACGACGACGACGAGGACGAGGACAGCTCGGACGAGGAGCAGGACGGCGAGAGCGAGCAGTACTGTGACGTGTGCCGCCTCGTGCACATTGGCGGCGCCAGCGCGCACTAGTAGTGGGTTCGCTTGCTCCGTAGAGATTCGTCACCAGGACACACACTGTTGGAGGGAGGAGCGGCTTGGTGTGCAGGAAGAGAGTAGGCGCGTCGCAGCCAGTCTGTCCGTAGCCGGTCACTTGATACTTTAGTAGGTACTGTAGCCATCGTTAATGTTATTCGAATCCAAGTCTAATACAAACACTTGGAGACGACCGAAGCCACTGATGGTGCAGCACTGTGCAGCATTCTAGGTTCATGGCCAGTGAAGTAAATCTTGAGGTCCGGATCGCCTGACTGGTTAGGTGAGACCGTAAAAGTAGGTTCACCGTCAGTCAGTCAGTCCACATCACGACTCATGGTCGGTCCGACTCATGCTGCTGCTACTGTTTACTTCGAAGTAGATGGGAAATCCAGTGTGCATTATGTAGAAAGGCGTAGGCGAGGCTGTAGACGATCGTATCCGGCCGTCGTTGTAGGTGCTTGGGCTTGGTTGCAAAGCATTGACCTTGATCGTCCGTCCAGCGGATTCCCACAAGCGAACGGTGATTACATCCCTCGTTCTGTGCGTGTTGGAGTCCGTAATGCGCTGGATCGCTTGGTAATGAGGTGGTTGACGGCGTCAGTGTCAATTCGACGCTATAATCCAGTGGTGTACCACCGATGAGCCGTGCCGCCGGCCATGAACAAGTCGTAATCCTCCCCGCCCAACGCCTCGCCATTGCGCCACGCCCCGCTGGCGCCCGCACACGAGCGTAAACGTCGTGTTCCAGGCGTCCGACTGCCGCAATCGATGCCTCCAGTCGGATTATTCCAGCGCTCCCGTCTCCAGCGCGGGTAATCCGTGGCGGCCAGCAGATTGCGCCGAGGTGTCACACCACCCTTTATTAATTATACATACTCATATATTGTAGAGCTACGTAACCCCTTCGTTATTGGAGCATAGTGTGATAGATCCTGTCAGAATGGATACAGAATGTTGGTGGTGTATCCATTCGTGTATCCGGTGGATTTTTTCGACCAATCGCCCGCCGCAAGTCCAACGCGCTTGATGCTCTGGATAAACACACACTTGAGGTTTGTATTCACCAGCGACGCACATGTGCTACTGTACAGTACAGTAGTCCGTCTCTTCCACCCGTGATGACGCTGTCCCACGCGTCCGTATTGCTCCGTCACCACTCCATTCTAATCAGTCTCCTAGCGGCCTCTGGTCATTCCCCAACTTGCCAAAGGCCCCTCAACCTCTAGAGCAAAGCCATGTCGTCACGCGGAGCCTCCCGACGCGGCCGCAAGCGCGCGCAGACGGCGACGACGGCACTGCCGCCGCTGCCCACGTACGTCGCGCTGTTGCAGGGGCTGTCGCTGAACGTCGAGCACGTGCACGACCACGACAAAAAGCCCATCTACGAGCTGCAGGTCCACCAATCGTCCAAGCGGTGCGCGTGCTCTAGCCCGTGCTCGTGTCCGTCGCTGTCGCTGTCGCCGCCGACGTCGCCGACCAACCTGCCGACCAACTGGCGCCGCGCGCTGACGCTGGACGACTACACGGTCTTCTACCGGCGGCTGCTCGCGGCCATGCAGCACGGACACTTCTGCGGCGCCGAGTGCCCGTGGATCTACTCGTTCGTCAAGAGCTACTTCCCCAAGAAGAGCGTCTTCCAGCGCAACGCGAGCGCGCGCACGGTCGCCAGCCGCCGCGAGGCGCTCGAGCGCTGTCTACACGCGCTGCAGACGTTCCTGCTGGACCGCAAGAACCACGCATGCGCCGTGGTCACCACGGGCGTGGCCAAGGTCTTCGCCGAGTTCGCGTTCGGTGGCGAGCAGGCGCTACCCGCGTACATCCTGGAGCTGCGCTCGACCTTCAACTCGAGCGACCGGTGGCTGGCATCGTCCAACAGCCCCACAGCGCTCCTCGACTCGCTCCGACGCTCTTCACTGGCTTCGCTGTCGGACGACGACCCCAGCGACTACGACAGCGGCGCCGCCGAGTGCTGCGGCATGTGCGCCCATGAGCTCTGCTACGGCCCTCCGGTAGCATCCCAAGAGGATTCGATCGAGGATCTGCTAGTCAGCCCAACGAGCGCGACACGCAAGTCGGTCTACACGATGGTGCTCGGCTGCGGCCACCAGTTCCACGACGAGTGCATCGTGCCCGTGCTCAACGAGACGATGCGCTGCCCCACGTGCGGGCACCAGGAGATCCCGTGCTAAAGGAGGCCAATAGACGTTATTACCATTGACGATCCGGGGTTCATGGTGAGCCTGAAATAGCCATTCAACGCGCCTAGGGCCGAGACGACAGGCACTACGACAGCGATTACGCCGGTAGGCAGCTCGAATGCCGACAACCTTGATGCTATTTGCGGCTGGGTGCGCGTAACGGGCCGCCGCCACAGCGACGTCGAACGCTTCAGCTGTTTACTACCCACCGCTGCCCTGCCCGAGCGGGCGACGCGGATATCAGCGCAGCAGGCTGCATGCTTTCGCTCTTCACGAAACGCTCAGACGATTACGCTCGGCAACGGACCGCTCCGAGTGGTTTCTTCCCGACCAAGATGGCACTAACATACTCCGTCTTCACATCAGGCCTGGCCCCCGCATGATGGCCGAGCACGAGGTCATCATCAGCGTAACGGCCGTGTCGGTGCGTCGCCTGCGCCCCCTCCGCTGCTCACTCCTCTTCTGGCCTTCCAAGTGAAAAGTTTCCCTCAAGTCTCCGACTGCGTTGGCCATCCCTGCCGTTCACGATGGCGAAAGTGGCGGACGACGCCGAAGTCCAGCAACTGCAGGAAGTGCTGCAATCGATCACCTCAGGGGGACTGGGCGATGCCGCTGCCAAGATCGAGAAGGCCATCGGACGCACGCTGCCGCAGGTCGAGGTGCGCTTCCAAGGACTGTCGATCGCCGCCGACATCACCGTCGTCGAGGACAACAACGCCGGCGGAGTCGAAGAACTGCCGACGCTGTTCAACGTCGTGCGCCGAGCGCTGATCTCCAAGGTCTCGATCAAGAAGCGCGTCGAGCGCCGTCAGATCCTCCACCCGATGACCGGCGCGTTCCGACCGGGAACCATCACGCTCATCCTCGGGCAGCCGGGGTCGGGCAAGTCGTCGCTGCTCAAGGTCCTCAGCGGCCGCTTCCCGACCCAGAAGAACGTCGTGCAGGAGGGAGTCATCACGTACAACGGCAAGTCACGCCGAGACCTGACAAAGAAGATCCCGCAGTTCGTGTCGTACGTGAACCAGTACGACAAGCACTTGCCGA
>JAADYG010000531.1:0-22100 GCA_023338115.1 Phytopythium boreale | reverse complement strand
GTACTCTGGTAATGCACGATTGGTCCAGCTGGTTTATAGTACGTATCTGTCGTTTTTGATTTTGGTTCATAACACGGTAAAATTTCGATTTTAGGCTCAGTTTGCCATGCCACTTGGCGCAACAACAATCTCGATGCAGCCAATGCTCGCAGCCGGTGCTCGCCTGCGGCGAGCACCGGCTAAGCAGCGAGATTGTTGGCTGCGCCCTCCACTATCAATACAGTTCTCCCCGGCAAATCTGAAACTGTCCCATTGATATAACCTCACATCCGAAATGAGATGGGCATTTTGCCGAAGTAATGGATTAAGTTCGTACCTCCGGTGGATGTTCAAGATGCGCAAGCTTCAATTTGCCCGCAAGTGGACGCGCGAGTTGCTAAATGGCAATAAGAAATGAATGGTCGAGGTGAGAGATTATTTTTCGGAGTGACTAGCGAAATGAAGCGGCAGCAGTGCAAGATGCCATCACTTGAAAAAATGCCATCACCACCGAAGAAGCAGTACATCCGACTTACTATCGGCGAGAAGCTAAATTTGTGTGCGGTTGCTGCAATGCAGCCGCACACGCTACATCTACTCGCTGATTGGGCCACGCGGGCCTTCGACCTCCCCAAACCGCCCGCTCTGTCTGCAATACACTCGGTCCTGTCGGGCGGCGAGGCGCTGCGCAAGCTCTCCACGGCCGCGCACAGCCGCAAGAAGATCGTGGACTCCGTCATCGCCGCGTACGAGGACGCGCTGGCGGCCGAGTTCGACCTCATGGAGAAGAAGATTAAGACTATGAACGACGCCGCCGTCATCACCCTCGCCCAGCACATGGCCGACACGCACAACCTGCCCGCCGACAAGCGCCCCTGGCTTCTCGAAGGGGTGGCTCCACCGCTTCAAGAAGCGGTACGGCATCAAGAGCAAGAGGAAGCAGGGCGAGGCGGCATCCGTGGACCCGGCCGCCGTGGTCGCCGGGCGCACGAACATGCGCCGCTTAACCGCCCTGTACGCGCCGCACGACATCTACAATATGGATGGGACCGCCTTCTTTTACCAAGAGGAGGCCCCATCCACACTGTCGCGGCAGCACTCGGTGGTCGGGTACAAGGCCAAGAAGACCCGGCTCACGCTGTGCGTGGCCACCAACGCGGACGGCAGCGACAAGCTGCCCCTGCTCTTCATTGGGAAGGCCGCCAAGCCGCGCGACCTCAAGAGCCACGACCTTGACGAGCTGGGTGTGGAGTACACCAATACGAAAAAGGCATGGATGAACTCCATGACCTTTCTCAATTGGCTCCACACCCTTGATCTACGGATGCAACGCGAGGGGCGCCACATCCTCTTGCTACTCGACAACGTCAGCTCCCACGTCCGTCCTTTGCGAATTTTTACGAACGTGCGACTGGAGTTTCTGCCGCCCAACACGACTAGCGTGTTGCAACCGCTAGATCAGGGCATCATTCTGTGCGTGAAGCGTGGCTTCCAGAAGATCAAGATCGACACGAGCGTGCGGCGTTTTCTCCAACGACTGCCTCAAGAGAAGATCACTACATTCACCGCAATGCGCTGGGCAAAGCTTGCATGGGACCGCGTGACGAGTGAAACAATTAGGAACTGCTGGAAGCACACCGGCATCCTTGCCAACAAAATGGCGTTTGAGTTCATTCTCGAATAATAAAAACTGTCGTCTTTTGCGTCTAAATCAGTATTTGTGGCTTTTGTTTTGTCTTGGCAAAATTGGTGCCCCCGCATTTCCTATCAGTACCACGCTTTCACATTTGCCGGGGAGAAATGTAATACCCTACTGTTAGGCCCACTCAACTATTACACAGTAGTGCCGCGGTTATCCAATGCCCTTGGAGTGCTATCAAGACCAGTACGTCGAAGCACTTGGCTGTTTACTGTACCTCGACGCACCAGTTTCGATCTGGTCGCCGACAAGAAAAAAAATAGTCGTGGCTTCAGTATTACTGTTGTCACTCAGCTCGAGGTGGTCGATGCCGCTTCTGTTGGCTCTTTGTACTGTAGTTGATCAGCCTAGCATCAACGGTGGCACTCCGTAATGCGTAACCTGCGACTACAAAAAATCCAGAGCTTCTCCGTGCAACGCACGGCATTATATGAGATGGACAGAGATTGTGACGACACTCATGAGGTCTTGCTGTCTGATCTGCCGTTGGCGTGTGTTGGTGAGATGGAGCCCTGGATATGAGAAACCCATTATCGATCGATCACCGTCTTGGCCGCTTTGGGGCGTCACACGACTCTAATTTTAGGGTGAGTGGACACGCGTATCCACGCACCAACAACTCGCTCGCTGGCTTGGCTGCTCTTTCAAAATTAGGCGCGCGAGCTTTTGGATACTCGCCCTTCGTGCCGCGCTAGAATAGTCATGGATCGCCAAGCATCTGTGACAAATCATCAGGGCAAAGAGCTATTTAGCGCTCCATGAGCTGAGCTGTCGGAGCTACAGAGGTCTCGTCAATGCATGCAGCGCCGCTCAGGATGGCTGTCACTTCCACAAGTTGAAGGCCGAGCGCTGGATCATTTCCTCCTGCTGTTGTGGTGGCGACGTTTGCCTCATTCAACAGCACGCAGACCCAGTCGCCATGTGCCGCAACGTTCGTCGGAGTCGAGGCACCTCCTGTGTCAGGCTCCTACCTGCCGTCCTGGTGCTCTTGCTGCTGGTCGCGTGTCATACAACGAGTGGTTGCATCCACGACTCGCTCCAGCACACGATATCCCGCGGGCACCAGCACTACGACGCCGACCATCCGCTTGAGCGCCACCTCCGAGGACGACGACTGGACGACCAGGACTCCATTCCAGGCGACCCGACCAACCACCAGAGCTACGATCGCGTTGTCGGCGAGCTGGTCCATGGCAGCGCGTACAAACCGATCCGCATCACTCCGTACTACGACAACTCGACGCTCGAGCGGCTTCCTGATACCAAGCGCGACGTCCTGCTGCGGATCATCCCGGACGCGATCCGCGAGTTTGCGCTGGCGCTTCAGGTCGTGCCCGTCCTCGGCAACCTGACCGCTCAGCACTCGTGTGACGTCCAGTGGGTGACGACGCCTATGGTGTGCAAGACGTTTGTAGCGGACGAGACGTGTTTCGAGACGAAGATCCCGGACGAGCACTTTGGCGCCACGCGCAAGTGCGAGACGTGCCTGACGCAAGGCTGTGCGCTGGGCGACTGCAGCTACTCAGCTGTCCAGGGCGTCCCGGATACGGACTTCTTGCTGTACGTCCGAGCGGCGGACTCGCAGTACTGCACAGGTCAGGTGCTCGCATACGCCACCTCGTGTCAGAAGGACCAGTTCGACCGCCCGACGTTCGGGATGGCCAACTTCTGCCCGGAGCAGCTAAACAGCGACCCCAAAGACTACGACACGCAAGTGGCGACCGCCTTGCATGAGATCACCCACGCACTCGGGTTCTCGGCTCAGTACTTTGCCTACATGCGCCATCCGGACGGCACGCCACGCACACCGCGCGACTCGAACGGCAGTCCGCGCTCTACATCAGCATCTAGCGATCATCAATGCCCTAACGCCGGTCTCCAGGTTGCGAACAATGGTGACGGCAACACTAGCACGGCCGGGAACTACGCTGTGCCGGCGACAACCACGGTCGCGTACTCGCACGAACGGGGCCAACTGGTGGCGAAGCTGGTGACGCCCACAGTAGCAGCGTTCGTACAAGCGCACTTCAACTGCTCGACGCTCCCGGGGGCTGAGCTCGAGTCGCAGGACGCGGGCTGTGTCGGATCCCACTGGGAAGAGCGATTGTTCGAGCCAGAGTACATGACGCCCGTGTCCAGCTTCCGCAACGTGTTCAGCGGCTTGACGCTCGCCTTCTTCGAGGACTCGGGGTGGTACCGCGCGAACCAATCGCAAGCTCAGCGACTCTTCTTTGGCGAGCGACGCGGCTGCGCCTTCGCGACGGACAAGTGCATCGACCCAGAGACGGCAAAGCCAGCCGCAAGTGACCACTACTGCACCGATAGCGAGATCGAGAGCTGTTCCTTGGACGCAACGTCGCGATCCGTGTGTGCGATATCGACGGGCAAGAGCGGGATCCTAAGCATCTACCAATACTTTCGCGACGACGACACCAAGGGCGGCGACAACGAGTTTGCAGACTTCTGCCCTCTCAACGTTGGCTACTCGCTTGGAGACTGCACCGTCGCGGGCAATCTGGCGCTCGCGCCCGGTACGGACATCAACATCCTCGGCGAGACCTACTGCCCGACGTGTCGGTGCACGGCGACGTCACTTCGGAGCAGCGATTCAAGCGACTGGGTCGTCAGCGCTCGCCGCCAGACCGGGTGCTACGCCATGCGCTGCATCTCCAGCGACGACGGCAGCGGTAGCTACGTAGGGAGCGGTCGCAACGGGACAACAATCGAGCTGACGATCGCAAGAAGCTGAACGGGCGACGCGTTGACGGTCAATTGCACGTCCAAGGGCGAGCAGGTGCATGTTCCCGGGTTCTCGGGCTTCGTCACTTGTCCGGACCCAAGCGTGATCTGCGGGTCAGGCATGACGGACGCGTTCGCCAGCGCTCTAGGCACGCGGATGACCGTCGTCGGCGAACAGTCGAGCGATGAGGCAGGAAAGACGCTCCGTAGCGTCAACAGTGCGAACAGCCAGCAGTTTTGGTTGGAGTGTTGGCTGCTAGGTGCTGCGTGGGGCATAGTGACAGCGCAATGGCTGTACGTTAGTTGAAGAGGCAGCAACAAGCTATGAGATCAAACGTTCCTTTTACGATCCGGCAGCGTTTTCGTTACAAGCTGTCCTAGTCTCATGGATGGGAAGTCGCGACGACATTCACTGGGAATGCCGGCGTTTTGGATATGATGCGGGGGGAATTGCCGCTGCGATGTGACACGCTCGAACAGCGAAGCCGCCACGCGACATTGACGTCTGATCTCCTGTATCTTTGGCGCTATTCTGGAGGATCAGAAGGCATTGCGCTTGAAATAGTGCCAGTCTGTGCATGACTAGGATACGTTCTCCCACCATGACCTTGAACGTAGCCAAGTGACGATGCATGCGCGAGGCACAAGCCATTCCACCGCATCCAGCAAGAGAAGCAGCGTCGTCGGACTAGCCAGGCTCGTTCCAGCGATCGTGACACCTCCTGTGGTCGAGCTGCTTTCGAAGACGTGTCGTCATGGTAAGATCGACCACAGTGAGGCTCGTCGCCGCCGTCTTTGGGCTTATTGAGGCCCTCAACGCCGCCGATGGCTGCATCCATGACACGCTGCCGCACAAGGTCACCGGCGGCGAGCAGACCTATTCGAACTCTCATCCGTTTATCCAAGCTGAGGAAGAGCGTCGACGCCGGCGACTGTCCCCACAGGCGTTCGACATCCTCAACTACCAGTCGTACGACCGCACGATCGGCACGATCGTGGACTCGTCCGTCTACCAACCGATCCGCGTCACACCTTGCTACGATATGGCGACTCTGAGTCAGTTGACTACAGCCAAGCGCGACATCATCTTCCGCGTCATCCCGGTCGCCATCACGTACTTCACGCAGACGCTCGCGGTCGTCCCGGTAGAAGGGAACCTCACGGCCCAGCACTCGTGCTACTACCAATGGAACACCGACCCACCAGTCTGCTACAGCTTCGTCGAGGACGAGACCTGCTTTTAGATGGTGATCCCTGAGGAACACTTCGGAGCTACGCGCAAGTGCGAAACGTGCAAGTCGGAAGGTTGCGCAACCGGTGACTGCACCTACTCGCTCAGCCAAGGAGTGCCGAGCTCGGATTTCTTGCTGTACGTCCGGTCCGCGGCCACAGCTACTGCACGGGGCAGGTGCTCGCGTACGCTACGTCGTGCCAGAAGGACCAATATGACCGCCCGACGTTCGGCATGGTCAACTTCTGCCCCTCCAAGATCAGCACCGCTCCGGACGACTACGACGATCAGGTTGCGACCGCGTTGCATGAGCTGACGCATGCGCTCGGCTTCTCGTCGCTCTTCATCGCGTACATGCGCAACCCCGACGGAACGCCGCGCACGCCGCGTGACAAGTACGGCGACCCGCCCATCCGAACGAGCGGTACCTGTCACAACGGTAAGGCTTTGCAGTATTTTGCTGAGCCGGGATCTACTACGGTGGAGTACTACACAGAACGTGAACACGACGTCGCCAAGCTCGTGACACCACACGTCGCAGGGTTTGTCTAGAAGCAATTCAACTGCTCATCTCTCACCGGAGCAGAGCTCGAGTCCAACGACCCAGGATGCATAGGGTCGCACTGGGACGAGCGCCTCTTCGAGTCCGAGTACATGCCGCCCGTGCTCAGCTTCCGCAACATCCTCAGTGGACTCACGCTCGCGTTCTTCGAGGACTCGGGATGGTACCACACGAACGCGTCGATGGCGCAGCGACTCGTGTTTGGCGAGGACCGCGGGTGTTCGTTCGCGACGGACAAGTGTATCGACCCTGCGACGTCGAGGTTGATCGCAGAGGATCACTACTGCACGAGCAACGCGGTGGAGAGCTGTTCAGTGGACGCGACATCTCGGTCGGTGTGCACGATCCAATCGGGGCTCTCGATCCCGAGTGTTTACCAGTATTTCCCTTCGTCTCCGACCGTTGGCAGCTCGAACGCGTATGCCGAATATTGTCCGATGAACATCGGATACGCGGGCGGAGACTGCACTACCGAGACAAACCTCGCGCTCTCGCCAGGCACGACGATCAACATCTTGGGCGAGACGTACTGTCCGACGTGCAAGTGTACGTCCACAACACTCCGAAGTGCCGATTCGACCGACTGGGCTGTCAACGCGCGCCGAGCAACCGGATGCTACGCCATGAAGCGCATCTGGAACGAGGCGCGAGTGGAGTCGATCGCGGTGACGCTTCCACGCAGCCAGTCCAGGGACTCGGTCACGGTGCATTGCACAAGCAAGGGGCAACGGCTGAGTGTGTCTGGTTTCTTAGGGGTGTTGACCTGTCCAGATCCGTTCATCATCTGCGGCTCGGCACCACCGACTCCGACACCAGCGGAGCCACCGAATGAAACTCAAAGCAGTTCGACAGCGTCGCCCGTGTCTGGGACAGAGGACTCGTCTTCAGCGACTTCGGGATCGAAGGCCGGGCATGTACCATCGGCTTCAAGTTCCCTCTCAACGGAGGTCGAGTCGCCCAACCCCACTCCAACACTTGGAGCAAGTTCAGAGAATACCGGTGGATCCTTCAGCTCATCATCCAGCGCCTCAAGCTCGTGGTCGTCCAGTTCAAGCCAAGGTGTTAGCTCGGAAGATGCTGGCGGCGAATCCCCCGCACCGACGACTGCCATGCCGTTCACAGGATCATCGTCCGGGAGCGCGAGTGGACAGCTCGACCCAGCCGTTACCCATAGCGGCAGCAACGCGTCGTCTCTGACGTCTACCAACAGCGTCGATGGCTCCTCTTCATCGTCCGAAGACGTCCAGCAAGTGCTTACTCCATCCGGCACACTGTCTGCAACGCCCGCAAGCTCGGCGGTCGAGGCCAACAGCAGCGATAGCAGCGGCTCGTCGCCTTGCACGTTACCGATGCCGGCCTTCCCGAGCTCAGCTTCACTTGACGACGAAGAACCGATCGCCATCTGGATGAAGGAGGCCACCTCCTCCGCCTCCTTCTCAAGCGCAACTGGGGGTAATACGCCCACCGTCTTTACTACCGCGCCTGGGAGCAGCACAACTACCTCCACGCCCACGCCTGGAGGCGTCACGAACCTCCGACCGGCGTCGTCGTCACCAACGCCCGCACCTTCGGTCCCCACCATTACCACTAGCACCCAGTCTGGCTCCGAGAATGCCGCTGTTCGACTAGTCGCGGCGTTGTCGTTGGCCGCTTTGACATGCATCACAACGTCCATCCTGGCTTCGGCGCTCTAGATAACAAACTACCGAATCACACAGGCACTTCCTTGCTGATGAAGATAAGTCTTACCGGCGTTCTCCATACTGCGCACCACACTGTCGCCGTGCTTCTTCTTGGACGTCGAGCGCAGCTGCAGATCCAGCACCGTCGTGTCTTCTCGTCGCTCTTGACACTGCTCGAGGCCGTTTGTCTCGGTGCTGGGATCTACTGGACTGGAGGCGCGTCGCTTCAAGATCAATGTTCACTCTATCATTCAATGTACTTAGAGATATGATACCATCTAGCATTTGATGTGCTTGTCGGTGTGCATTTTGTATCAAGATTACTGATCGATGCCGCCCGTCCCGCCTCACGACATGTCGCCTACTGCAGATCATTTCCGCTCGGCACACAGGTACACTTACTGTATAAATGCAAGAGTCCTCGGTCTTCGATCTTGGTCTGTCGTTAACAGAGCGGGGCAATAACCTCCGCATCACACCGGATACGGCACACTTGCCCTTATCGGCCGCGTCTGGTGAATAATAGTTAATGCCGCGCGAATTGATTGATCACCCCTGAGGATCACTCGCCACCACAAGTATGAACTATTCACGGTACACGAATGTTAGAATGTACCACATCATTGACTTGAAGCACATGAGTTATGCTCTAATGATAAAATTTAACAGGTATCTAGTCGGTCCACGAGTTGGTTGTCACTGACAAGAGTCTTGTCAGGGTCAGGATGCGATTTCGTTTGCCATCGCGTATGAGTGTGTAGTGCAATCCACTCCAACTTGTGATCATCCACATCGCCTAAAGAGTTTGCGAACACCGGCATCATTCGATTCATTTCCCTTTATACCGGACGACGCGCACGTCAACTCCAAGGATTATAACGCCATCGATCTTTGGTCTAATACGCTTTCGATGACGATCGCGCGGCAAGCCCGTTGTCAAGTGGTGCCTTCAGGCCTCCTGGCCCTCGTCTTCGCTATCCAACTCGCCACCGCACAGAGCAACAGCTCCAGCAGCAGCGCCAGCGTTGATAGCGTCCCCGACGTCGCTTCTATGGACACTTACGACGGGATCGGGTTAATTATCATGGCTCTCGCACTGGTCATCGCCGCCGCCGGGGGCATTGGCGGGGTGGTCGTCATGATCCCGACGATGGTGCTGCTTATGGGCTTCGACGTCAAGGTCGCTACGCCGATCGCCAACCTCGGCATCTTTGGCGGCGGCATCGCTAACGCCGTCTTCAACATGCGGAAGCGCCACCCAGCGGTCGATCGGCCGCTGATTGACCCTGATTTGGTCATGATCATGATCCCAGCAATCATTGGCGTCGTCGTCGTTGGCAGAGTGCTGACCAACTCGCTGCCCTCTTACCTGCTCTCGCTGCTGATCGTCGTGCTGCTCGCGGTCAGCAACTCACGCTTCCTGGTGAAAAGCGTCGCCATATTCAAGAAGGAGTCGGTGGCGATGAAGAAGGAGGTGAACGACATCGAAAATCCGCCATCTCCGCTGATAGACTACATCAATGGCGCTGACCTGACGCTCTCGACGGCAGTGGCGATCACGACGCGGAGTGGAGCAGCCTGGATCCGCGCCGCTTCGGAACGTGGGGACCCGACAGTCGATCCGGCACTGATCAAGCTCATCGCTCAGGAGAGCCGCTTCTCCAGGGACAAGCACGGCGCAGCGTTCGCGTGCTACCTGCTCATCCTCGTGGTCAGTATTATCGATGCGCTCATTACTTGCGGCGGCGTCACGTACTGGGTGCTCTTGGCGGCGGAAGTCCCGTGTATCATCGTGTTCAAGGTATTCGCGGCCAGGCGTCTCGTGAGCGAGTACGAGACGAAGAAGGCCCTCCACTACCCGTTTACTGAGGGCGACGTGCGCTGGACCAAGAAGACCGTGCGCCTGTTCGCTCCGGCGTGTGTTGCAGCCGGTGTCGTCGCCGGCACGTTCGGCATCGGCGCAGGCATGATCACGAGCCCCATTCTGATTGAAATGGGCGTCATGCCCCAGGTCCTCGCCGCCAACACGGCACTCATGGTGCTCTACTCTTCAGCCGCCGCCGCGACCAAGTACGCCGTGTTCAACATGATCAATTGGCAGTGGGCGGCGCTTATCTTTGCGCTGTCGCTGGTGGTGACGTCCTTGGCGCAGCACTTCGTGCTGGGCTACATCCGCCGGTCCGGCCGTCAGTCCATCATCTTGCTGTGCATGGTCTAGATCGTGTTCATCGGAGGCGCGCTCATGCTGTACGAAGGCATCAAACTCGTCGTCGAGGACGGCGCCGCACCATTCTCCAACGACGTGTGCGGTTGAAACGTCCGTTGTGTCAGTGCACATGGAGAAGAGTAGCGATTTTTACGTTATCTCCAATATTTCCCGGACGTCGAACTGACTGGCTCGAAAGGTATCGCACTCGAATGGTATCGTCTCATTACGGAAAACCCCGCTCTTAGAGGAACTGAGTGCGCGCCTGGCCGAAGACGTCCCCCGTCGGGCGCTGGGGCACGTACTGCACGGCCTCATCGACCCGCGCCTTGATCTCGGGTGTGATCTTGTCCACGAACGCGATGGCGCCCAGGTTCTCGCTCAGCTGCTCGACCGTCCGCGCGCCCAGCATGACAGTCGACACATTCTCGTTGGTGACGCACCAGGCGACCGACAGCTGCGCCAACGAGCACCCGAGCTCGTCCGCGATCCGCTTGAGCGCGAACGTCTTGGCCACGCGGTCGGCAAAGTCGGGCACCAGCGAGTTGAAGATGCCCATCGTGAAACGCGATCCTTCGGGCGTGCCCGTCGTGTACTTGCCCGACAAGATACCGAACGCGAGCGGCGAGAACGTCGACAGCCCGAGCTTGTACTTGTCGAACAGGATCTGGAAGTCCCCTTCGACACGCGGACGGTCGAAGATGTTGTACTTGGGCTGCTCCACCACCGGGCGGATCAATCCGAGACGGTCGGCGATCTCGCACGCCTTGATGATATCGACGGCCATCCACTCGCTCGTGCCCCAGTAGAAGGCGAGGCCGTTGGCGATGAGGTGGTTCATGGCGCGAACGGTCTCCTCAATGGGCGTGAACTGGTCGGGGCGGTGGCAGTAGACGACGTCGACGTAGTCCAGCTGCAGTCGCTCGAGCGACGCCTTGGTGCCCTCGATGATGTGCTTGCGGTTGAGACCCTGAGTGTTGGGCCCCTCCTTGGTTCCCAAGAAAATCTTGGTGGTGATGACGAGGTCCTCGCGAGTCCAGACCCCCTCACGGATGCCTCGTTGGATGGCGCGGCCCACGATCCGCTCCGATTCACCACCCATGTAGTACTCAGCGTTATCGAAGAAGTTGACGCCGTGCTCGAACGCGTGCTTCATGAGGGCGTGCCAGGCCTCGTCTGTGTGACGCTCGTCGTCCAGCATGAAGGCGCCGAGCGATAGCTTGGATACGAGCAAGCCCGAGTCGCCCAGGAAGCGGTAGGTCATCTTGGGAGCCGATGGCATGGTGATGAGCTTGTAGAGCGAAGTGGTTGCTTGAAGACTGGAGCAGGAGACGAAAAATGCCGGAATGAGACCAGCAGGCTAGGGGCCACCAGCATCGGTGTCATATCAGCCGACAAACGTGACGACGGAGGCATTGTGATCGACAGCGCCAATGCGAGAATGGTGGTCAGTCGCGAAGATCACTGTCACTTGAAGTGAAGAGTCACTTCACTTCACGTCGCCAATTAATATCGTGATCAATCAATACGGCGCCGGCATGGAGGTCGGTTGTCGAGACCGTAATCACTCGGGGCCGCATCAACAGCAGGAAACATGGCTACATATTTCAGTTGTATACCGTTAGGTTGGATACTGAACATTGCATCGATCATATATTATATCAGTACGTGTTGCAATTTGCAGCTTGCAACATATATTCTGACCGTATAGATTCTTCGTACACGGTACACCTCCATTTTCGTCAATCAAAAAATCCGAGAGCTCCTGGGAAAAGAACGCCGATACCAAAGGGACCAAATGGAGCGACTTCACGCGGCTGACGGCGCCGCTTCTTCGCCCGTAGCGCCCGCCAGTGACGCGCCACAGTCTTCAGCTGCGTCTTCTACGGTTGAGGCGGTGGCCTCCCGCGTGTGGGAGGGCTGCGTGCCCGTCGTCTTCACCATGGACCCGACCGAGGTGACGGCGCTGCACGCGCCGCGCCCGTTCTACGTGCGTCTGCCGTGCTTCAAGTCCGGCTTCTGTTGTAGTTTTCCGACCCACCGCAGCACTGAATGCCGTTGCCAATGCGTCTCTGTGTGATCTGCGCAGGCCATGATCCCGCGGCTGAGCTACCTGGTGTCCCAGACGCGGGACGTGATCGAGTTCTTCCGGGACGCCGCGCCGCCCATGACCGCCGGTGCGGCGTCCATTTGGTTTGCCACTGCCGACAGCGACGGAGAAAGCGTGCCGCTGCCGTGGCATCTGCCGTTCGGGCTGCTGCGCGACCTCGTGGGCCGCGACGCCGAGCTGCCGTGGCGGATCACGGTCCACTTCCTCGGGTTCCCAGCCGAGAAGGTTGGTTGGGTCATTGACTCCGGGAAGGCACACATGTAGATATGTATCTAAGGGAAGCGACGCGTTGGGTATGTGTTGGCTGTAGCTGCTACCGTGCGAGAACGAGCGCAGCGTCGAGCAGCACTTCATGCACAGCCTCAAGCAGGTCGCGATGAGCCACAATGGATGCTTCGTGGGTGGCCGAGTGATCGACTGACGCTCATCTGCGCTGGTCTCCATCGCAGGCGACGTTCCTGCGCACGGGGTCGACCAAGGCCATCATGGGGCTGCCCGAGGCCCAGCAGAACCAGATCTGGTCGAGCGTCACCACGAGTAGGCATACTACACCGCCCATGGATCAGCCCATCATTGCTTTCTAATGGCTGGTTGCTGTGGATGCGACGTAGACGACTACGCGGGCTACCGCTCGGCGATGCGCGACGTGCTGGCGCTGGACAGCGACCCCGCGGCCATGAGGCACCTGCCGCTGCGCGTGCACTTCGACACATCGCCGCCCATCCAGATGCCCATCGCCCCGCTTCGCGACGGTATGGCTTACGCACACATCTCCTCATCTACGTTGATGATTTGGCTGACCTGCTTACTGTCCGCTTCATGCTGTTAAACTGATAGGCGTCGAGCAGACGCTCGGCGACGTGCTCGAGTACCTCCTTCCAGACCTGTTCCCATCGCACGTGGGCGGTGAGACTCCCATCGATGGCGTAGATGATACGAACCCGAGCAGGCAGCTGATGGTGCACGGCATCGTCGTCCCGCCCGAGGTGTCGATCGTGGAGCTGTACCGGCACTTTGCCTACGCGGATGGGTTCTTGTACGTGAGCGTTATTGAGGGCGGGCCGCCTGCATCTCCGTAAGGCCAAGAAGCAGCAAGGAGACCAACGCGACGGACAGACCCAAGCGTGCGAGTGAGTCTAAGTAAACTATTGGAAGGAGATCTACGCCGTGCATCCTCGTGAGACAGCGTCACTGCCCACAGCCCTCGTAGGTCGGCACCATGTACTTGATGTTGACGAAGGCGTCCTCGCCACCCGTGCGCTCGAGCAGCTCGAGCGTCTCGCGCACGGCCTCGCCCACGTCCTTGGCCGAGCGCTGCTTGAAGTCCATGGCGTCGCCCAGGTTGCGCCGCCGGCTCTTGAACAGGTTGAGCACGGGCAGCAGCTGCCGGTAGTACGGCACGAGCATCGGGCTGACGCCCGGCACCAGCGTCAGCTGCTGCAGCATGCCCAGCGTGTCGAGAAACAGCGCGCCAGCGTCGCGGGTCTCGAGATTGGCGCGCAGAGCCGGCACGACGCAATGCAGGCAGTCCATCACCTTCTCGGGGTGGTCGCGGCCGAAAGCTGCGAGCTGGAAGGCGCCCTCGCGCGCGAGGAAGCAGAACGGATACTCGCGCTCGCGCATGCCCTCGATGAAGAGCGGGAAGTACTTGTCGAAGTCGAGCGCGTTGATGTCCTGCGTCCAGCGGAGCGTCTTGCCGCCAGGCTTGGGCTCGATCATGATGGGCAGCTCGTTTCGCCGGTACGCGAGCGGGAACAGCGACGACGCGGCCGCCGCCGCCGGCTTGAACACGCCCGAGAGGGGCGGCAGCGCGTTCTGCGCCTTGACCGTCGACTCTTTCGTGTGCTGCACGTGTTTGTTGATGACCGAGCGAGTCGGCGACGGCAGCTGCAGCGCTTCCATGACGTGCTCACGCTCCGTTTCAAAGGATGGCGGGCGCGCCCCGGAAGCGATCGCTGGCAAACTGCCGGAAGAGGAGGCTTTCGCGTGGAGTTTAGGCAGCTTGTGTGGCTTCTTGTGCGCAGGCGATCGCGACTTGGCGTCAGGGTGGCCGCCTCCTTTGACGCTATGGGAATGGAACATCCCGATTGCAACGGCGTCGCGGTCTCCTAGTAGCCGCTGCTTCATCTTGACCTCCAGCACGCCCACTACAAGCGGCAAACACCAGCAAGAGCTTCGTCAGGGCCCTACTCGATTCACACGCCATGTCGAGGGTCTTACCATTGCGCTGGCGCTTGGGCGACGCCGAGGTGTTGGCGAAGGCGTTGTCGTTGGTGGAGGCCATCGGACGTTGCTCCCATGACATGCTGCGTGCTATCAGGTCGGTCCTCTGGCTTGACTGGCGTAGTTCATCTCCGCGCCACGCACCTCCTTCCTCGCCTTCGTTCACGCAGACGCCGATCACTGCGCGCTATTCTTACGTCCGTCGGTCCTCCTTCATCCCTTGAGGCAATCAGGCGCTAATTATACCCATTTGCAGAGGAAGAAGCCCAAGATAGCGGCCACCGACCACAGTTCTGCTCGCTTCAAACCCATAGATAGCCACACCCGCGTCCCGAGGCGCTTCGCGTCGGTCGGTTGCGTCGTTTCCCCGTCGGCCGGCCGCTCCCGACCCAACCAACCGCCTGTAAAGCTCAACTCCCACGCTGATCGAATCTGGAACGTCAAGTCATGCGTGTCTTCATCCTTGGCCTGGGCTCGTCGCTGGCCGACGAAGTCGCGCGGCTCGCACAGGACGCGGGACTGGAAGTCGTCGGCACCGTGGCCACTCGCGCGCAGGTCACCAAGACGCGTCGCAAGCTGCTCGCGCACCCGTCCAACGACCACGAGCATGCGTTGGCCGAGCCCGTGGCGCTGCAGGCCGACAAGGCCACGTGGAGCAGGCTCGTCCAACGCTCGGACGTGGTCATCGCGTCGTTTGTGGACGACGCAAAGCTCGCGATCGACGCGCTCCGAGTGTTCGAGAAGCCGCGGCCAGAGACCGACGATAACGACGAAGACCAAGGCGGCGCGGGGCTCAAACGGTTCATCGCGCTCTCGTCCGTGCTCACATGGAGCCGCAACGCGCCGCTTGCCAAGGGCGAAGAGGGCAGTGTCGGCCACCGCGAAGACGACTTCAAGACCCGCAAGCCCGCGCCGGCGTACGCCGAGCTCAAGACGAGCGAGACGCAAGTGCTGACGGCGCGTCGAGCCGACGAACTAGAGACGTGTGTTGTCGCGTCGGGCTTGCTGTACGGCGGCGCGCAGTCGGCGCTTCGCATGCTGTTCCGCGACGCGTGGATGCATCCGACGCGCCCGTTGCTCGTGCCCAGCGTTGCCGGTGGCGTGTCCAGCGGCCTCAATCTGCTGCCAATGATCAGCGTCTACGACCTCGCGCTCGTGCTCGCTCGGCTTGCTAGCACAGCGGGATCGGGTGGGTCGCCGCTGCCCAAGAGGTACATCGTTGCCATCGACCACGCCAGTCGATTGACGACGCTGAGAGACATTTGTGTGGGTGTGAGCACGCTGCTGGGCAGCGGACAGGTGCGTGACGTCGCCGATCAGGAAGAAGCAGACACGCTGCTACTGGACGAGGAGGACGGCCCAGCCATCACGCCGCTGCAGCTCAACCTGAGCTTTGACACCGAGTCCGAGTGCGCTGTGGACCAGCTCGTGACGCGCGAGGAGTGGCAGCACCGCGACGGAGGACTGCTGACGCACTTGCCCTTCTTCATGCGCGACTTCGTGCGTGTCATGGACCTGCGTCCGCTCAAGACCGTGCTGCTGGGCGCCCCGCGCGCGGGCAAATCGACGCTCGCAGAGCAGCTCGCGCGCAAGTACTACCTGCCGCTGCTCACGCCCCAGTCGCTTCTCCGTGACCTGTTCGCCACGAATGCTGCGTCGCCCTCGTCGTCGCAAGATGAACAGCCTGGCCAAGCCGACGGAGAGGCAGCAGCCTCTCCGTCGGCAGCTACTGAGAGCGCCAGCGTAGGTCCAGTCGACGAAGAGGTTGCGCGGCTTCGTGAGAAGCTTGCAGACTGGAGCAGTTTCGGCGCATCGAATGACGAAGGTCAGTCGACCGCGGCTCTCGACATCCCCGAGGCATCGCTGGTCGCGCTGCTACGATGGAAACTCCGCAGCGCCGTGTGCCGCAACCAGGGCTACGTGCTGGACGGGTTGCCCATGACGCTCGAGCAGGCGAAGGGCATCTTCGAACGCGTCGGCGAGCAGGCACAACAAGACGCCGGTGACGTGGAAGGAGGCGATGGCGAAGGTGCTGGCGATCCTGCGAGCCCAGAAGCGGGAGAAGCTGTCGCGCCTCAAGATGCGGGTGCTGACGACGCGCAGTCGCCGGCAGCGATCGCGGCAGCGCGCACGCGGCAGCTTCTATTACGTCTCAAGCCGTCGCGGGTGGTCCAGGCGCCGAACCGCGTCATTGTGATCAACGCCCCACGCGAGCTGCTGGAGCGACGCGCGCAGGCGATGGCCGAGAGCGAGACGGAAGCCTCCGGCAACACGCAGGACGCGTTCGAGCGCCGGCTCGAGCAGTTCGAGGCCGAGAGCGAGCGCATCGCCGACTTCTTCGAGCGTCGGGCGGCGCCAAAGACCGGAGGTGATGAAGCTGCAGTCACCGACGACGAGAGCAACGAAGGAGGCGACTCGACCGAGAAGGAGGCAAAGGAGGCCGAGACGAGTGACGCTGATGGCATCGAAGTGCTCGAGCTGCACCTGACCAGCGAGGAGGCGTTCCGAGATGAGCAAACGTTCGACGAGCCGATCCGCACGTACATGGGGCAGGGAGGAAGCGGTGCACCGTTCAGCTTTCATCCAACGCGCCAGGAGCTGCGTCAGCGCGAGCGGGAGCTTGAGGCCAAGCAGCGCGAGGACGATGACCGCCGCCGCCGTGAAGCGAAAGAGCACGATGAGAGCGAGGAGCGGGACCTGCGCGCGCGGCTGGCGGCCGACAAGGCGCGCCTTGAACTGCTCGAGCAAGAGGAGGCGGCGCTGCTCGAAGCGCGCGCCAAGCCGCTGCGCGCGTATCTGATGGACACGGTGCTGCCGGCGCTGACCGAGGGGATGCTCGAGGTCGTCAAGGTGCAGCCGGACGACCCGATCGATTACCTCGCCGAGTTCCTTTTCCGCAAAGGCCAGGAGATGGAGACCCAGGCGGCGTCTTCGTCGTCAGGGTGATCCCGACCGCTGGAGACGCTAGGAACGACACGAAGGGCTGGCGAGCCGGTCCGCTTATATTAGTATATTCCGTACCCCTTTCGTAAACTCGATCGCCCAATTGATCGCCCTGATAGCAACACAGAAGCACACGCGTGAAGTCAGCAACGCAAGACCATGGATCGACCACCGAATCACAAGCGTTGACTCACCTGTAACCAGTACGCACACGTATACGCCACATCTCGTAGCCCGCTGCTGCAGGATGACCGGAGCCCATGTTTTCTTCTTCCAGTCATCGTCGCCACCGATAGCAGTCGCCTTCACCAATACAACCACTCATAAACCAATGCCAACCCACTTAGTACCGACGGCGATCGTGGTGGCGCACGTCTCTCGGCGGAGGTGGCGGCGGCAGCGGCGGAAACTCGTGCCGGCTGTCGCGGTACCCGTTGCCAGGGTACCCGCCGTCTCGTCCTCTTCCTCCGTTCTCGAAGTACTCTCCATGACGGCGAGGCTCGTAGTCACGACTCATAGACGGTCGAGGGCCGCGTTCATCGCGTTCCCAGTCGCGACGAGGTTCCGGATTTCGCGGTCGCTCGCGAGACCGAGAGCGTCCACCGCGATGCGATCTGCCGTCGTTCCGCCAATGAGGAGGTTCTTGACGGCTGTTGCCGTTGCTCGCACCGTGATACTCGTCCGCGTCCATGTTCGGCCGCCGTCCGTTGTTGTAATCGGGCTGGTGGCGCTTGCTGGGGTACGCATCCCGTCGCTTCTCGTCCTCTCGCGCTGTTGGCTTCTCATTGCTTGCGCTGTGCTCTCCGTCGCTTGGCAATTCTCCTGGCTCCGTTTCCGGCTTTTCTTCATTTGCAGGATTGGTATCTCGAGGCCTGTCTGCGTTTCCAGACGTCCGGAGGTCGCGCTCTACCGAAGATGCGCCGCCTTCGTCACTCTCCGCGCTCTTGGCGCCGTCCTGGCTGACCTTGCTGGAGCCTCCCGTGTTCCCGTTGCCATTGCTAGCCGACTCGCATCTACTGTCTTCCCCCGTCCATCCAGCCTTGTCGCTAGCCTCGCCATTCTCCACAGACAACCGCTTTCGCACGTCGATCAACCCATCACGAGACGCAGCAGCGTGAATGGAATGCGATCTGGAGCGAGAGCGCGGCCGGGATCTCGACCGCGAACGCGATTCCCGTCTTGGTCGGTCCGCGTCTCGATCTCGCTTCCGGTCGCTTTGGTTGTTCGTAGGAGTGGTAAACGACGTGCGGTAGTCGATTCCACTTGGACTGCGCTGCACGATCGAAGGCTCGCCGTATCGACCGCGCTCACGCGGCGGAGGTCCACGCAGATCGCCATGGCGGCGCCCATTACGAAAGTCACGATCGCGGTCGCGGTCGCTCCCGTATTGAGATCCCTCCGGGGACATTGCTGGCGTGGCGACCCGATCACTCGAACGCGAACGACGTGGTGCAGCAGCAGGCGACACGTTGGCAGTGAGTACAACGCCCGCGCGGTACTCGCGCTTCCACTCCAACGGGATCCCGTTGTCGTCCACAAACTCCAACGCCGCCAGCATCGCGTCTTCCCGGTTGTAGAAGTGCAGGTACACGTGGCCCGCGCGCTGCTCCACCATCATCTTGCGCCAACTCTCGCGCGGGATCTCGCAGATCGGGACCGACTTGTTTTTCTTGAACCGCTGGCTCAGCACCTGCGCATAGTCCTCGCGGTCGCGGTCCGAGTTGAAGCGAATGCCGCGCGACTTGCGCTCGTACCGCGCGTTGCGCATGATCAGAGTCGTGCGGCCCTTGATCAACTGCGGGACAAAGCTCGTGCCGTACATCTTGCGCTGATAGCTCTCGCGGTCTTCAGGTCGCGCAAACGCCAGGGGCTCGTAGCAGTTCGTGGCAACAGGTGCCGTGGCGCCGGCATTCGCGTCGTCCTCTTCAATCGACTTCACGTTGACCTTCGGCGACGTCAGTCCAACGCCAAAGTACGACGATGGGAACTCGTCTCGGTTGGTCGACAAATGTCGATGGGTCGGGCACGTCAATCGCGGAATCAGGTCGGGTACGAGACTGCCCTGCGTGTCAAAGACTTCATATGGTGTAGGCCCTCGCGCGAACTCCTCGATCGACAAGCAAGCAGTAACCAGCGAACGCCGCCTCCTGGCCGACTTGATGAACTCTTTCTCCTCCGGTCTGAAGGTCGTTACTTCAGGCGGCACTTGCTGCTTCGTTCGGCGTCGCGCTGGCCGCACCAACGCGGACGGAGCGGAGAGCACAACCGCTTTGAGAATATCTGGGACGGAGACCCGAGGCTTCCTCACCATCCTCGAAGACGACAGAAGAACGGGCCCAGCGCCATTCGCTGTCGTTGCTTGAGCACCATCGCTGCTACCAACAATCCCCAGCTTCTTCATCGACCGCTTCGGTATGACAAACGATGCCGTCGCGTTGTCTGAAGGCCGCGGGACTCTTCTGGGTATGGGAAGGTCTGCCAAGGCATCCGATTGCGACGACGACTTCTTTGGGATGGGCAGGTCCGCAAGTGCCGCGACCTCGGGCTCACTCTTTGGCTCTTCTTCGGTTGGCTTCTTCGCCCCACCATCTTCGTGCACTTGCCCTTCTTCCGCTTCGATAGGATCAGCAACGATGGGGCTCGCGGACTTCCGCGCCTCGTCCGACGTCACTTTCTCGTCCTGCGCTTTGGTGGTTCCTTCACTGGAAGCTTCAGCAGTATACGACGGATCCTCATCCGATGGCTTCGATTTTCGTGCCTCTGAGTCCTCTTCGGCCGCCTTGTCATCGTTAATGATGGTTGAGTCCTCTTGTGAAGTTGTCGCTGCGTCGTTATCAGCTGTGCGATCGTCTTCATCTCTGCGTTGCTTGGCATCACGCGTCACTTCTCCGTTGGCTTTTAAGTCAGCCGGAGAATCCGACAGCTTCCTCCGCTTCTTGTGAGGCAGCACCTTGCGTTCGCCGTCCTTCTCACTGCCCTGGCCTGACTCGACGCCTTCTGATGTCTTACGCTTCGCTTCCTTGGCCGATTCGCGCTCAAGATCACCAGTAACGGGCTCGTCCTCTGGATGTTCGCCTCTTGTCGCTCTGTCGCGCTCCTCCCACGCCAGCCGCAGCTCCTTCTGGGCCTGTTGATTCTCGTTCCACACCTGCCGGCGCTTCTGCAGCTTGGTCATGCGGCGCAGGCGCCTCGCCTTCTTCTCTTTCTGTTCCTCCGTCAGCTCGGGCGGCGCCTCGGTCGACGACACCGATGAAACCAGCGCGCGCGACCGCTTGCGTGTCGGGCTGGGCGTCACCAGCGTCCTGTTCTCTGCTGGGATCTTCTCCGCGGTCTTGGACGGCGCAGCGTCTCCGTTTGACTTCTTCTTGACTACCAACTTGGTTTCGCGCACCACCTTCGCCTTCAACTTCTTGGCCATGACGCCTTCATTCTTGTCTGCTGCTGCTTTCAGAGCGCTCGACGGCTTTTTTCGCCGACTCTCGACCGGGAGCGGCGCCTTCGCTTCCACCTTCTCGCTCTTCGCCTTGTCATCGACTACTTCTTCTTCCTCGCTGTCCGAAGACTGCACCTGGCGTCGCCGCTTCTCCTTCTTGTCCGCCGGCGCCTTCTTCTTCGCGCGCTTTTTATCGGCACCCTCGCTCTTCCCAGACGCGCGACGCCTGTCCTTCGCCGCGTGCTTCTCCTTCGGCGACAGCGCCTTCTCCTTCGCCTTCTCCTTCGCCAGCTTCTCGGCCTCCTCTTTCAGCGACGACCGCGTCCTCCTCAGCGACCGCCGCGCCGGCGCCGGCTCCGTCTCCACAACGCCCTCGTTCTTATCGACCGCCGCGGTCTTCACCATCGGCAGCTCCGCCTCCGAGTCCAAGCTCGAGCTCGAGGCCGAGGCCGACTCGTCGTCGTCGACCAGTAGCATCTTCTTGAGGAACTGGACGGCGAGCGTCTTGTTGACCTTCGGCTTCTGCTCCTCATCTCCTGCCATCGCCACGGCCGCCGCCGACGCCGGCGCCTTCGTCTTCGCCTTCGCTTTGGCCATCGGATCGACCGGCGTCCACGCGCGCGCCAACTCAAGCGGAGGAGAAGCGACCGAAGAGACCGACCCGACCGGCGGGAACGTGTGTCTTGGGTCTTGGTGGTCTCCACCTTCCTTTCTGCCGCCGCGGTGAGTCCCCCCGCCAAAAAAGACGCGGAAGAAGGTCGCGCGAAGGTTGCGCCAACGTACAGCACATCCTGAAGAAGGTTGCGCGAAGGTCGGGCGGAACGGGAGGTCGACGGAAGGTCGCACGACAATGTGTATCACTCGTATGAATAATACGGTCATTCCAATATAAATTATTCACAATACTGTATGATAATACAGCATATCTTTACTAATTTTAACAGAGGTATTACTGGGAATGATCCAAACCCGAATTATTACTTACTACTTCGAGCGACGATATCAAGTACTGCTTTAAGTTAATACGGGTTAGCTTCAACATGACTGACTGACACCACACGTCCTTTCGGATTCGTCGGCCGCATATACCATCATTTCGTTAGCGCTCATCCGCCTCCTCTCCGCATTATTTACTTGATGGCGTTGCCAACGGGCAGCAGGTCGACCTTCCAGGTGGCCTTGTACAGGTCGGCGGCGCCCACGTAGTACGCGGCGATGGCCGTGAGGATGCCGCACCAGCCGCCAGCGTGGAGCACGCTGTCCGAGTGCGCGAAGTGGCCGGCCGTGAGCAGG
>JAADYG010000530.1:0-22141 GCA_023338115.1 Phytopythium boreale | reverse complement strand
ACATAATTCATCGATATAAAAATTAGGATGGAGGTTGGTAGTGGAAGGATTGTCACCAATACATATTTTGTGGTGGTTTTGCCTTTTTACACCATCGGACAATTAATGTACGTCGGACAATTATCTCGTGTTCTCCGGTACTCTATCTGGCGGTTCAACATGGGATAACCTGTAACACTGCAGCTCCAATGCGGTATCAGTATCGTGCCGTTACTGTAAGTTGTCCAAGACGATCGCTAAATTCATGAAAAGGCACATCGGCGTCACTGAGACCGCATTAATTCCCACTGCTTCAAGCAGCACTAGGAAGCAGCTAGAGGTTATAACAAGCTTGATTCAGCCTTTGACGAAAGCGTCGCCTTCCTCTCAACGGATACCCCCTAGGGTTGCAATCGTCCTGGAATTTCTTGAGCCAACTCTACCGTTAGATCACTTAGGTGAGCATGGCGTTGATGACGACCGGGATGGTGATGCCCTTGGTGACCATGGTGCTGTTGAGCAGGTAGTTCTGGTACGGGTCCTGCGGCGCCGTGAACGTGTAGCCCGAGGTGCAAGACGCCGAGTACGACACGATGGACCACGCGAGGCTCGAGCTGCTCCAACAGGCCTTGTACGTCTTGGCCGCGGTCGTGCTCGCGACCCAGCGGCCGCTCGTGTTGATGAGCACGTACGCGCCAGAGGCCGTCGTGCTCGGCTCGTTCTCGGCCCAGGACCACGCCTGCGCCTTCATCTTGGCGCCGTCGACCATGTCCGTGGCCACGAGGTTCAGGTTCCAGCGCACAAAGTTGCCAATGTTGCTGGCCTCGAGGTACGTCTCGACCTCTTCCGTGATCGAGCCTTCGTCCGACAGCGAAATGTACCGCAGCTCCGCCTGGTACGAGCGCAGCAGGTAATTGTTGCTGTAGATGGTGTAGCCGTCAATCTTGCGCGAGCTGTCGGGCAGCATGTTGATGTAATCGGTCGTGATCACGTTGTGGCCGCCGCAGTAGCTGTACAGGCTGTACGCGAGGCCCGTGTCCGAGTTGGCCAGCAGCATGACGCGGTAGCCGCTGTTCAGAAACGTCTGGATGCTGCCCGACTTCCACGAGCCAGAGGCCAGCGTCTTGAGCGCCGATTCGGGCACAAGCAGGTCGCCGAACACGTCCTCCAGCAGCGTGTTGAGGTCGCTCGTCTTGCTCTGGCGCGAGATGTCATCGCCCGTGTCAAGGTACACGAACACAAACTCGCTCGGGTGCTCATCCACCCAGTACTTGATCTCCTGCATCGAATCCTTCGTCTTGATCTGGTCGTTCACCTTGATGCCCGAGACAGACGGGAAACAGCCGAGTAGGTCGGCGGCCCACGTCACAGTGCCGTAGCCCGAGAGCTGCTCCTCGAACGCCTCAAAGAACGTCTCGACCGAGGCCGAGCCGAGGTTACCGCAGTGGCCCGTGTGGAAATCGTCGAGGAAGTAGTGCGTGTCGACCTCGAGCCAGCGCATGCCGATGTTGAGCTGGTCGGTGAGACTCAGCACGTGGTTGTTGGTCTTCAGGTACGAGTACGACTTGTCCGGGTTCAGATTCAGGTTGAAGAGCTGGTCACGGTTGCCGTAGCCGTCCGCGAGCGTGATAGCGCTGTTGTGCGTCGAGCCGACCTGAGCGTAACACAGCTGCTCGTTGTACGCGAGCTTGCGCTGGTACGCCAGCGTCGTGTTGAGCCACGTCGAGACGGACACTGTGCCCTTCTCGCACACAGTGCTGCATACCGAGCCCGTCGAGTCACACACGCTCGTCTTCGTACACGTGATGTCCGTCAGGTCGTTCTTGCCCGGGTTGTTCGTTCCCGCAGTCTGGTGCTGCGTCTGCGTCGGGATCACATACGTCGGGTCCGTGCACGTGTCCGTGAAGCTGCAGCTCGCCGTGCCAGGCACCGAGTTGACAAACTTGCCGCCCGAGGCCGAGAAATCGATCATGCCGTTCAGGATCGTGGTCACGTTATCGCCAAAGAAGTACTCAAAGCCGCTCTGGACCGACTGGATCAGAGGACGCATGTGGTTGATGCAGCACGAGTATTTGATCGTGGACGCCGAGGTGAGGGAGGCCGTGTCCGTGTACGAGGTGCCCTTCATGGCCGAGCACTCCTGGCCGTACGGGATCGTCACGAATGGCACGACGACCGAGTTGAGCAGCGTGAACGTCGAGGCCGTGTACTTGCTCGTGAGCTGCGAGTACATGTTGGTACCGCAGTACGTGGAGCCGATCTTCGAGCAGAAGAACTGGTTCACGCCGTTCACGAGCTCGTTGAGCACGAAGTAGTCGGTCGTGACGTTGGCGGGCACGAAGAAGTTGAGCAGGTCGATCAGGTCGCTCACTTCCGAGCAGCACGTGAGGTCGGCCTGGATCACGGGCAGGATCTGGGGCAGCAGCGCGAGCAGGCACGGCGACAGCACCGAGTTCATGGTCGTGCAGAAGCTCGCCATGTCCGTCGAAGACGTGTCGACCATGTGCTGGTAGATGAGGCTCGAGATGGACGACGGGTCGGCCACAATGTCCTCGATAAGCGTCACGAGCGTGGTCAGCGACGTGTTGTCCTCGAACGCGAGCAGGTCCACGAGGGAGCACTCCTCCTGCGTCGTGGCAAGCGCCGCCAGGATGGTGTACAGGTTGTTGCCCACGCACGTGTCGAGGCCGTACGTCGTTGGCAGGATCGAGAACGACTCGGCCGTGCACGTGTCGGCCATTGCCTGGCCGCCATTCACGCTGAGCAGGCCAAGTACACCGGCCGAGACTGTCGCGGCGAACCGGCGGAGGTTCATGGTGCTTGAAGCTTCACGCTCGGGGACCTCAACTGCGGAATAGAGGTGAGGCTCGGGCGTAGAATGCGAGCGCGGACGCTGGGGTCGAGCGGTCGGATTCAGGAATGGCTGGCGGTGTTAGAACAGACTTTGCGCCCTGCTGCATCGCACCCCATCGCCATCCTGTCCCTCTGTGCGTACTGTACTGTACTATACTCAGGACCAGTGTTGCAAACACAGCAATCAGAGCCGGCGCTCGTCTCTACGGTGACCAAGAGATCGGGCTGCTTCTCCCAACTGTGAGGAAACAGGCGAGAGACCAAGATCGGCTCGTTGTTCCCGGTCGAAAAGCAACGCGGGACGTTGGACGCGGAGCATTTCGGCTCTCGCGTCTTTCGTTGCACACGCCGGAGTTGACCAGCTCCATGCCTCTGAGCTGCTCACGTTTCTACCATAACCCATCAATGGTTTCTAAATTTGGGGTGTAACCTTGTTACATTTTTGCATTTATATGAAATCGTACTTTGTATGTCATGTACAGTAGATCCACTCATTTAGAAATAGAAACCCGGTGTCACTCTACTGACTCGGAGGGTGCCACTGATGTATCCACCGTCGCATACAGTGGCGGTGAGTAACGGTCCAGACAGCGCAACTTGTGAAGAGCTCAAATGCACATTTCCGATCTTCTTGTATGACCGAGCTGACTGCGATGGGCAGGCGACAAAGGACTTCCTTTGCAGGCGAGCGATGGCAGTGCCATCGCTCGCCTGCAAAGCGGGACGATCTCGAATGGTACAGTAGTGCAACTGTCCTAGTCTCAGCCATCTCTTTCCTTGCAGTGCCTGCACTCGAGTGTACACAATGACACAAAACGAAGCTCTATGACGTTGCTCACGGATCTCCTCCGCCTTATGACTGCTCAATCAGCAAGTCTGGACGGCCGACTCGAGTCCCGCATGAAAAGGAGTCTTGGAACCATCAAAGTACAGTACTGTGCATAAAGTGGAAGCGTAAATGCGGTCTGTCTTGTTGTTCACGTGGAGCTGAGCCGTTACTGTACCCGCGTGCCTCCGGGAAGATCGAGAGGGGCACCACAGAGCAGTAACACTTCAAGCGGCAGCAGCTTCAACGAGAGTACATTGCACCAGCCTAACGCCAAACAGACTCCTCACTTGCTGACAGAGTCATCGATTCCAACTGCTGGGCAATTGCCCTTGTTGGCTACTACGGATTGGCAGCGACTGCATTCTGTAGCATTGATACATCTACGCGTCGTCGTCCTCGACTTCTCCGACATCCTCCCAGTAGTCGTCGTCATCAACGTCTCCGAACTCGTCGGCACCGCCGTAGTCGTAGTCGTCGTAGTAGCCACCGTAGTCGTCATAGTACTCGCCGTACTCGTCGTCGTATCCATCCACGTACTCGGCTGGGAGCTCGTAGTCCAGCGGAAGCGAGTCGGGGTCGAATGGAAATCCGCCTCGCAGACCGCTAGCCGCGCCACCACGATTTGCAAACGACACGTTCCGGTCAGGCTGCTCGTCATCCCACCCGAACCAGACGCTTGGCTCGGCGTGAACAGTGTAGAGCCCCAGCTCAATCAGGCTGGCGAAGGTGTCTCCGACGCGGCCGCTGGTGGTGATGCGGATCCGCAGACTCGGGTGCTTCACTTTCACACGCTTAACCAGCTTCTCAAGTCGCTTCATATAATCCCCGCTCCACCCGCGGTCCACGCGCGACAAGCTCGAGTTGGCCATCCGCAACACAAACTTTCGATCGGCAAACGAAAGCTCGCCCCGCGGTGTTCGGTCGATCCGCTCCAGCAAACTCTTGAGCCCATTGTAGAACGCCATTCTTAACGCGAGGCTGGAGCCGCCCAGCGCGATTTGGAACGTGCGTTGGCCAGTGAAATCGTCAGAAAGACCGCTCAGAAACTCGAACACGCCGTTGCCGGTGCAGTTCACGGACCGCAACTCCAAGGAGGTCAGGCGCTTGAGCTTACTGAGAGCCAGCAGGCCGCGGTCGGTGAACGTCTGGATGGGCTCGATCTCTTCGTTGTACCCTTCGACGACTTCCCAGATCGAGAACCGGTCGAGCAGCGGGCAGCATGCAGCCGCGGTTTCGCAGAACTTGTCGTCGAAAATATCCGGGTTGAGCACTTCATAGTCCGGGTATGTGTTGGCCAAGAAGTCGTACTCGCGGTCGAACGCCATCTCGGGGTTGTCCAGCACCTCAAAATCCAGCGGATGGTAAAGCCCGACTTTGATAGTGCTGAGTTTCGGACAACCCTTCAGGGCGGCGCTAGCGTCGGTAGCCTTGGAGCCATAGCCAGCTCTTCGGCATGCGCCATCAGGATACACGTTAACTCGACCCCCTTCACCGCACTCTCGGAAGTAAGCAGCCCAGTCCCAGAGCATGTTGACGCTGAAAACGAGTGTTGAGAGCTCCGGTTTGATGTGCTCACCGAAGACCTTGAAGAACGGGTCAGCAAACGGGACAACCACCCAGTTGAACTCCTTCAGCTTGGTGCACGAGGCGTTGAACCGCTGCCACAATGGCAGCGTCAAGACCCACTGGTCGTGGCACGTGAGGCGGTCCATTCCTCGCAGCAACTGCTTGTATCCGTCCAAGTACTCGATGTTGGGGCAGTGCTCGATCACGTGTTCCAGGAACTCCTGAGTAGATTGAAGCCGGTCGCGCTCCGTCCGACTCGGGATAGACAACTGGCGGAGGCCGCTCCGGTCGCCACGGGACCGCCACTGCCTCATGGCTTCATACAGCGCGGCCATCACTGGCTCAATCTCCCTGTCCGCATCGACGTTTTGGCGCTCTTTTCCGGGCAGAATCAGCGCCTCCAGCTGCACGCAGTACTTCGCCACGGACTCGATGACCTGCTTGACGTGCGGACTACCCAGCGGCATGGTCGACAGGTCGAGGCGGCGCAGGAGCGGCACGTGCGCGAAGATGGCGTCCCATCCGATCTGCGCGTCGTCCACGAAGTGCAGCCCGTGGTGCTTGTCGAAGTACTCGCCGAAGGACGCGAACGTGTCCATGGAGATGCGCACGTCGCGTACGTGCTTGCCGCAGAGCACCACGCGGCGCCGCATGTCGAGCACTTCGCTGCGCGTCGCGCTCCGGAACGTGAGCGTCAGCGTGCTGCGCGCATGGAGCGCGGCGATCTCGCGCACGGGCGCCACCCAGGCCTTGGCGACCAGTGCCAGCAGCTTCAAGTGCTCCGCGCGGATGCTGCCGCGCGCAGGCACCACGTCCTCCGCATAGCCAGGCACGGCGAACACCACGATCCGCGTGAACAGCGGCAGCGGCAGCGCCGGGAGCTGCTCCATTGTCGTTCTTCCGGAATACTAGTATGGATGCGGACAGCGGTCACTATCAGTTGACTACCCGGTAGTCATGAAGGTGATTTGACTACCATGAAGTCCGTTTGTGGATAAGTGAATGAGCTATGTGGTCCAATTTAGATAGATGTTGAAGTGATTGACCTGCTGCTGTTGCTGGTGAATTATCAGAACTTCTTCATGTAGCGAGCAAAGGGCGTCATGCTTCGTACAGTTTCGTGGATCACTGCGTGTCTGCGCCTCGGGGCGTCAAGATCACGCTGAAGGCTCGCTCGCACGCGGCCTGGGCGGCCTCCTCGCTCTTGTAGCGACCCAAGTACAGCTGTTTCTGGCCGGGGATGTTGAGCTTGGCGGAGTACGTCAACCGCTTCTGTCGCGTGATGACGAAGCGCTGCTTGTCACAGCTTGTGGAGCTGCTCCTGGACGAATCCAGCGTGTCGCTGCTCCGGCTGGTGCTGCTGGCGCTTCGACTGCTCGCAGGCGGTGAAGATATCGATCGCTGCGAGTACACGAACGCTTCAGACGCGTCGTGCCAGTCTGTCGAACGGTCTTCGTGTTGAGAGGGCGCACGCTCGAGCTCGTCAAGATCCTCGCCGTCGTACGTCATCGATGAAATCGTCTGCGGCTGACGCTGACGCTGCGCTCGATGCTTCCGCCACTGCTGCTTCTGGCCCAGGACGCCGTACTTGACTGCAGCCGCGTTAGAACTCGAGTCGCTGTCCTGGTTGGACGAGCTGTGGCCGCCAAAGAGTCGCCCGAGGTTGATTCGCAGGTAGCTCACGCCCGAGCTCGACTCCTGGGCCGCGCTTTTCTGCTGTAGCTGATAATGCATCCTCTCCTCGACAGCGATATCCTCGTCGCGCGGGCTCGCGGGAAAACCCTCGCCGTTGTTCGGACGAGCGTCCTTGTAGTATCCGCCTGCGGTCTCGTCAGAGGTGCTTCTCTCATCTTCCAGTCGATCGTCGTCACCGATGACGGGAGACCGCGGCGGCGTGCTTGGTTTTCCCATTGAAACTCCGGAGCGTCGTGCGGTGCATTGTTGCGTCTCTGGTTGCGAAGAAGCCGTGTGCGGCACGTCCACACAGTCTCCGTCCCGAGCGTTTTGAGGCGGCGATCACAGCGAAAGTCCTTCTATGAGCGCCCTTGATGTATTCTTGGAAGAGGATCCAGGAATAAACAGAGTTGGTGAGCACGGAGTCATTTCCACAGGGCAAAAAAAACTGCGGTCCAAGGTATGCACGAGATGTATTATCCGCTATATCGTTATGTTTAGCTTCCTGTCCGGATCCAGGCTTTGCTGTGGCAAGATTCCGATGTCCAGGACATGTGAAATAGCTGAACAACCGATCTAGTCGGCAAGCAGCTCAGCAACCGGATCCACCGGCGATGCGAAGACAAGAAGTGCTCGCGGAGAACGACATGCAGTTGGTCATGATCGCCCACAAGAAGGCGAACGTGAGGTAGCCGATGGTGAAGATGCCCATGACCTTGCTGCGCCCGCCCGAGCGCTTGAGCTCCTGCGTCTCGGCCTTTTGCCGCGGCAGCAGCAGGACGAACACCGTCGAGAAGATGTTGAAGCCGTACGCGATGAGGTACGTGTACATGACGTCGAAGCGCACGTGAGTCGTGTCCTTGACCAGATCGGTGGATGCGACATCGAAGTGCGAGTCGATGTTCTTGTAGATGACGGTCGCGAACGGCGCGGCGAGGTTCTGGAGCTGCGAGATGAGCCCAAACACGGCTGCCTCTTGGCCTTCCTCGATGATCTCGATGATGGCAAAGCTCGACACGGCCATACCGGCGTAGTACGGCAGCTCCTCCACCAGCGGAATGCCCAGCCAGAACCACTGCGAGCGCACGACGTCCCAGATCGTGAACATTGTCGGAATGCAGTCGATGATGATCACGACGAACTGTGTCACGACGATTATGGTGCGCCAGTTCCAGTTGAGACCGTAGCGCTTGGTCAAGTAGAAGCCTGCGGACGCCATGATGTAGGTCAGGACCGACGCAATGGCGTCGTTCAGCGGCTCGACGCCTGCCCACAGACTCTGGACGGGAGATGCCGCTGTGGTGCTGAACAGCGCGAACACGTTGCGCAAGAAGCGGAACGCCACGATCTGGTACACGACGCGCATCTGCAGGACGTCGTAGATGCTGGTGATGGTGGCGCGGAGCGAGTTGGCGCGCGTCACTTTCTCTTCCTGGATGCAGTACCACGTGAAGGGGATGACGGCAAGCGCGAAGGCCGAGCAGATGCCCATGATGGCGTTGAAGCCGAGCGACTCGCTGAAGGATCCGCCGTACTCCGGCCCGTTCATACCGAAGCCGACCATGCAAGCCGAAATGATGGCGAACAGGAATTTGACCGCGTTGGTCAGTGCCTGCACGGTTCCGCGGATCTCTTCCGGCTCGCGCTGCGCAAAGTCGACGAGGATACCGTCCGAGGCCGTGTTGGCGACCAGGAGCCCAACGTTGGCGATCACCATGAGCACGAGGTACTTGACGCCCTCGTCCGGTGCGTCGGTGTTGAGCTCCGCCTTCTGCGCGTCCGTGAACTTCTTGAGCTTGGCCCAATCCGAGTCAGGGTAGTACGGCTCGGGCAGGCTCACCACAGCCATTGCGAACAGGGAGGCAAACACGATTACCCAGCCGAGGATCATGTACGGGCGCCGGTGGTAGCCGAACAGCGGGAAGCAGTCCGAGATGATGCCGACGAAGAACTTGCAGAACCAGATGACCTGGAGCAGCGCGCGCGCCGATGCCACCTGCACGCCCGTCATGCGCAGGTACTGGTACAAGAACGCGTAGACGGAGTTGCCGATCGTGCCGTGGATCACGCCGAGCGCCGCATACTGCGCCAACAGGCCAATGTTCTTCCACGCGTACAGGTTCGGCGCACCGCCGGGGCGGATCGCGCCGCCTTCAAGCACCGCCGGCGACTTGATCTCGGCAAAGCCGCTGGCATCGAGCTTTGTGGGGGTGCTAGCAACCGCAGCACTCATGACGTCAGTGCGGAGAGTTGACGAGGCGTGCGCGTAGATGGAGTCTTGGAGGGCCGAGTCGAAAATGGAAAGTGGAGGACGAACGTTGAGCTCTATGGGACTTGCGGCGGCGCTAGTGAGCATGCACAAGCGCGGCGAACAAGGCGCTGCATGTTGCGAGGTCGACAATAGCGCCCATTAGTTGCCATGGCCTGAGCGAATCGGACGAAAAGAAGAAATGGTTCCCCTGTGTGGGGCGTATTATGTCGGTGATTTCGTCAACGAGCCTTCGCCACGGCCGTTCGCCAGTCACCACCAAACGGGCTTGATGTGCTCGGCACGTATCTGTGTCACGCGTGCGTTCGCTGCTGCTGCCCCGCGTGGACACAACCGGGGATGAGACGGCCCACCCATTCATTCCCCAAGTGCCGGTTAGTTTTGCGCTTGTGGCGTGATCGAGCTAGTTCCACGTCAAGAAGCGATGCTTCTCGTCGACAGAAATGTGTACATACCGCAGCCAACAGAGCAGAGCGCTCTGGATTGGACTCGCCTGCACGGGATGTTTGTTCATCTCTTGTGACGAGGTGCAACTGCGAGTTGGCGGGTACGAGCGTCGGTGATTGGACACCGACACGCGCCGCCGGTCAAGCGGCTTCTGATTGGGTTTGCGCCACGGGCCGAGATGGGGCGACCGCGAGAACATTGCCATATCGCAAGACGCTCTATGGGCGGCCGAAGACATGGAGTCTCTAGTCGAGAACCACATCGCTGGGTGGGTGACTGTTGACCGGACTCTCATTGTACAACGGCCTGCGCGCATTTTCATTGTCTACTGGTTTAAGTGAGTACTTGTGCTATTTTAATTATTTTTTACTGGGATTGGCTTATTCTCTTTATGGTAAATGTTCTTTTATCGCACTTATAGTCACAATTAATCATACTAAATCAATACACAATGGTTGACAGCGAACATCTGCTGACCGCGAGCAAACGTGCGGCGGGCCAGCAACCGCCTCGGCCACCACACTGCGACGTCGCTAACATGAAAGACGTGTGCGGCTGAGTAGGATCAATGCCCGATTCGCAGGCTGTTGGCTATGTTGTTGTTATAATAATCATGAGTTTCACTGAAGGAGCACACGCACCGCACGACTACCACACGATCGCACGAGGCTTTTCACCACACTATACCAGATCCGCGACGTTCAACCGGTCCTGTGCGCCGCAATACTCGCGGTGCTGTGGTGCTGGGACCCGGCGTGATGCTCCGAGCTGTTCTTGTGTCGCGGGTTTCTTGCCGCTGTAGTTCCTGCACGCGATGCACACGGGGATGCGCACGCGTCGGACACCGGAGACGTTCACGTCCTCAAGCTGCGCGCACGAGCCGCAGACGACTTCGCCGCACGCGTGGCAGTTGCAGCGTCTGTCGGATAGTCGGCTCGCTCCGAATCGGCTCGCTCCCAGTCGACTCGCACCGAACTGACTCGCCCCCAGTCGACTCGCCCCTAGCAGACTCGAGCCAAATCTACTTGCCCCCAGGTCGGCACCGTCGCTCTCGCCAAAGGGTTTGCTGCAGCACTTGCAGAACCGCGCAGTTCTAGCGGGTTGGAAGGTCAAAAGCACGCAGGTGACGCACATCCATCCGTCAGCCAACGCTACTACCCATGAGGATGAACAGCTTCAGTACTTGCAAGCACCAGGGGCCTCACCGTTTGTCAGGCCACTCGGACTGCAGCACGAATGTCCTGGGGTCGAGCCGCTTCCCCCGGACGTGCGAGCAGACGCGGTTGAGCACGGCGCCGAACCGAGGCATGACAAACCTCGTCGCGAGCCGCGGCGCAAAGCCCCCGGCCTTGATACCGACGACGTACGCGATCTTGGAAAGCGCGTTGCGCTCGCCGCTGTTCTGCACAAAGTACCCGGACCGGGACATCCGGCTGCGCACAAACCCTGGCGGGACGTCGAAGGACGTGAGCTCCGTCAGGTTGAGCGAGTCCCAGACGCAGTAGCCGATGGTCGAACCGTCCGAGAACTGGATGACATCCGTCGCGACCATGACGAGCATGTCTCGGTGCGAGCGCATGACCTTGGGCGTCTGGAATGCCGTGTAGCGAACGTACACGGATCGGTACGGGCGCGAATCCGACGGGGACTCGAGCACACTGAGGACCTGCGCGTTCGCGACGTTGTCGTATAGAATCCGGCATCGCTGCAGCAGCGTGTCGGTGTCGGAAAGCACGAAGAGCTGGACGACGTCTTCCACTTGAGCCTCCACCACGCTCACGCAGCAGAAGCGCGACTCGCCCCGTCGGACGGTCGTCCGGTCCTCGTAGTACTCGACGTTGTTCTTGCGCATCCGGAGCTTCCAGAACGTGTTTGCCGGGTCGTCGCACATCATGCCGTCCAGCACGTCGTCCACGGCGGCGCCAATGTCGTCAAGCAGTTGCCGCCGCACCTCCTCCGTGAAGTGAAGCCTTGTGAGGTCGTCGCACGCCGAGGTGCGGCGCCGCTTGGGCGCCTCGAACGTCGCCGGCGTCACCAGCGCATCCAGCGACAAGGGCGACGAAGCGTCCGAGCCCGACGTCAGCGCCGTCGTCATGGTCAGCCGCTCCATAGTGACCTGCCTACCCGCCTGCCTGCTTTTGCTGGTCTCCTTCCGGCCTGGATGTCTCGCTCGCCGGCAAAATATGCCGCCCCGAGAGCGAGAACGTCCGTCCTGGTCGCGCGCCTATCCACCGTTGGAACGTTGGCGCTCTATGTCAGCGGCTTCGGTGTGTATTCAGCACCGTCAACCCCACGCGCACCCACGAAACGCGCCGGGGATTGAGGACACGGAACCACACCGAGTGCGTGCAGAGACTGCGCGACGGCGACGAGTAAAGCGGTACAGGACGGACGGCCGCCATGATTCAGCAGTAAACTGCAACACTGAGTACCCGGCGGTCGCCTCGAAAGCGAGCCTTTCAGGTGTAAGCGGGCGATAGCCGGGGCGCTCGTTGACGCCGTGCCCAAGAGGTCCTCGACACGCGCAATCACTTGGCCTAAAGTATACAGCGACGTCGCATCGTGAGGCCAAAGAGCGCGCTGACCGCGCGTCTCGTGCATGGCAGCGGCGGCGCCACTGGCACTGGGTACTGTGCATACAGTACTTTACAGTACCAGGTGTACTTTGCCGAAGTTGAGGCTCTCCCGTCGGCGCCACGAAAAGCGCCGCGGCCTTCCCATCCTATCCCCCCTTTCCTTTTGCGTCAACGTCCCTGGATGAGCGCTCCTTCGAATCTACTAAATCCGTACTGGAGCACTTCCTTTGAAAGCGTCCACCGCACAGTTGCAACATATATACTGAATTAAATGATTTCAATAATGTCACTCTTTTGCGCGGTCATGTCACTCATCTCTTGATGGAGCACCAAACGACGCGTCTGTTCGCGTCCGAGCCCGAAGGCGGTCTCAACGGCGGCTTCCACGACCTGAAGCGATCTACGAGCCATGGGCGACGAAGCAGCTGGCAGGGTCGATGAGCCTGCGAAGCCGAGCCGCTCGGCGCCGAAGAAGGACTCGGCCAAGAAGCTGGCGGCGCTCTGGAAGAAGCAGCTCAAGCTGCTGAAGGCCAAGGACCCCGACAAGAAGCGCGAGGGCTTGGCCTTCTGCGCGCAGAACCCGCAGTTCTTCCGCGAGCAGCCCGAAGTCCTCCCAGCGCTGCTAGCGCTTTCGGCGCGCCTTAAGGTGGGTCAAGCGGCGAAATCCAATCATACTCGACCAAAGCACCACTCGAGCAAGTCGTCATCGCTAACAAACTCAATGCTGAAATGATCCAGGCGCCCGACATCGTGCTGGATACGCTGGCAACGTTCGAGATGCTGCTCTTTCCGGTTGTCGGTGGCGCCGAACCCGGGCAGCCGCACTCTGAAGATACCCCCACTCCCGACACAGTTGATGACGAGACGCTGGGGAAGGAAGCTGAAGCGAATGGTAAGGCTCCCGCACGGCGAGCATATCATGGTCTGTTTTGTACTGTTCGTGGGGCTCATGACCATATTTCGCTACCCATTTGAATCGGCGCGGTAGCTCTATACATGATTCGGTCCAGCTTGGCGAGCGGTGCCGGCTATGATGGCGGCCAGCCATTTGTAACGTTGTTCACAGCGACTGCTGCGTCACCAGAGATCAAGGTATGCACGAGCTGCACTCCTGTTCAAATATGTGAGTGTCTGGCTGCTTAACACGGCGTATTGTTGCCTCACCATGCTAGACGAAGGCGATCGGAATCTACGAGCGGCTTCTGGAGGTCGTCATCGCACAGTCGACAACGGAACCAGAAGCAATATTTTCACAAGCGTTGTTCAACTATCAAGCTGCGGGAGCTCCAGTTGCAGCACTGCTTGCGTGTCTGGGGTCCAGCGAGGTTAGTCTGCAATTCGCTGCGCTCTCGTGCCTCGCGCAACTACTCGGCAGCGATCGCGACGACAGATTGCTGGCCGAGTTTTCCAGCGAAGGTGGCTACGCACACGTTCTGCGGTTCACCCAGCATGCCGAGCGCCGATTCCATAGTGTTGTGCTCGGGATTCTTGCCTCGCTGTCCTGGAAAGGTGAGATCTTGGTTGTGGTCAACCTGTTTGAGTATGGGCGTTCGCTTCAACTCTGTCTCTTTCTATTGATGTAGCCGCCGGCCGCGGACAAATGTTGGCACACGGGACGCTCGAGGTTTTTGACCAAATGCTTAGTGAAGCAGTCGACGCGCTTGCGGCTGCCGCCGCTGCTATTACAGCTAGCGGCCCAGCAGCTTCCACTGTAACACCTGACGACGCGGCAAGTATGGGCTCGAACATCCCGCTGATGTGCCAAGTGTTTGCTCGAGTGCAGTTTGGGAATTGCCTGCCTGACAACGACAACCAGATACCAAGCACGCTGAACGTGGATCCGAACCCCGCCTGCCTCTCGTTCATCGACTCAGTGATCTCCGTGCTCCGGAAAGATGTTGGTAGCGCGATGGTATCTCTGGCAACGAGTACCACCTCCAGTCCCCCGCCAGTCACTGGTAATGCAGCTGCAGTGGCTGCCGCAGCAGCGGCGGCAGCAAACGCGCTGGCTGCTGCGGCGCTCTTCCCGTTCAACTGCGAACGAGTTGTGATCATGCTGAGCAGTCTTGGTCGTATGATCGAGCGAAGCGGACAGTGCAGCACCCATGCGCTCTCCAAGCAATTGATCGGGGTCGCATTCGACTGCTTCAAACTTCTAGATCAAGCCACGCTGCATCAAGTTGCAGACAAAATACTGCACCAGTGTTGCATCGACGGAGATTGTCTTGCTTACGCTGCTATGGCAACTCCACGCAACCTGCCAGTCGTCAAGACTCTGTTTCAGTCGCCTGCGGTACCTGCACCAGGCGAAGCAAGCGGACAAACAACATTCATCGATGCGGGTGTATCGGTCGATGCAATCGCGTCGCTGATGGAGTCACTTTGTGAAGCTTCTGATCACGCCTCCATCTTTCGACTCGTCCGTTGGCTTGCATTGCTGGTCGAAGTACCAGAAAACGCGCGATCATTGGGTGATCACTGCCCCGCATTTCTGCTCAAGATCCTTTCTCGGTGCCCAATACGCCAGCATTTGCTGGTCTGATTCCTCTCCAAATCGATTAGTGCGACCGTCGGGGCGAATCCCAACGCACTGGAGGTAAGTTGACGATATCCCCGTCAGCATATTTGCTGGGCACCGGCATGCTGACCTGCTTCGGACTGTGTTGCTTGTAACGTATCTAGAGCTGTGGCCACGAAGGCGCGGACCCAGTCTCGCAGCTTGTGGCGTATCTACGTCAGGCAGCACCTGAAGAGCTCGCCAAGGAGCAAGAAGACGCAGGAGCTGACCAAAGTGAGCCTGAGATTGATGTTGACTCACTGCTGCTCGAGTGGGTCGACGAACAAGAGGAGCAAGACATATTCCAGCCGATGGTTTTGACGGAAGAGCGGCACTCGATCGACCCATTTGTCAACGCATCGCAGGCACTGCTTGCCATCCTGCAAGGGTTTGAAGCAGCATCCGTAGCCGATGGGTCAGCATCAAACTTTTGGGATCTCTTCGCTCAGCGCGAAGCTGTTTCCGGTGGTCAGCAAAGCAAGCCATTGCCTGCGATCGGGGCAGGTACTGCTGCGCCCAGCAAAAAGCGTCTGGATACGCCAAAGGCGGGTGTTGTCGGAGAGGCGACTGCGCTGTCAATACTTTGCTCAGGCCGCAAGCTCTTGAGCCTTGTGCCAGTTTTTGCGGGGGCGAATCCAGTGGTGTGCGTCGCGTTGCTTTCGTTGACAAGCAAGCTGTTAGTGCTTCGCGGGGGGTCAAGAGTGTTGCTTCACCTCGAGTCCTCTGGGGAACACGCAGTCGCACCCCGCATCGATGAGGAAGACAGCAATACTAGTCCACCCAACGACAATACTCCCGGCCAGAGCCTTTTGTGGCCGATCGACACCGACAACTGCGCCAAGATCGCTCACACCGCTCTGCTGTGGCCAGTCATGTCGGTGCTGCACTCATCTACGACTTGTTTCGATGAGATTGAAGCAGCTGTCGGAGTTTTGGCAATATTGACTGGCGACCCGGACGTGGGCAAGGACGACGACTCTTTCGCGCAAGAAATGGATCGTTTCATCAATTGCGCCGTCGCGAGCGGAGCTCTCGTCGTTCTCGTGGCCTACCTCGACGGTATTCGTATCCCGAAAACGCCATTGCAAGTCACATCTACACCAGACAAGCTTGGACTGCTCACCACGCGAGTCGAGAATCTAGTGCTGCAGTTCATTAACTGGGGCCGGCAAAAGTAACAAGCGACTGTGAACCAAGATGGAGAAGAGCAAGCGTCACTACCCGCTAGTACAGACGATTCGACCTCGAGAACATGCACCAACAAACACGAAGCTAGCTCTTTCGAGGCGCTCTGGGCAAAACAACTGCTTGATGTTCGGTTCGACATCCCGCGGTTCGGCTACTTCAACTACTCGGCACTGCTGCTCGCCGCCGAGATCGGCCAGACGGACATTGCGATCACTCTGCTTAACGCTGGGGCTTCCGCCAGCACGTCGTCGGCTACCGGAGCAACTCCGTTGATGCTTGCGGCCTTGAATCGCGACGAGGTGTTGGCGTCCGAGCTGCTTAGACACGGAGCAGACCTCGATGCAATCACAACCGACGGAAGAGACCAGACGGTTTGGCTTTGCGCGCTGGTGTCATCATCTGACGCCCACAGGCTGATATCAGACACGTATGTAGCAGCCGCAGCCAGTGTCGCAGACTCCACTGTGGACGCATTGCCGCTTTTGGTGGCGTCGGACACAATCCACGGATCTCCAGTCGCATTACGCGACTTCATGCGCCATGGGATGGATGTCAATGTCTCCGATGCGAACGGCAACTTCCTGCTGCACGCAGCGCTATCCAAGGCGCACGTCCGTCAAAAACTACGCGGGATTGACCTGTGCTTCCGCTACGATTCGCGCCTCATCGACTCCGACAGCATCACAACGCTGATAACAGCGCTGGTCGAAGAACACGGTGCCGACGTGCATAAGGTCAATCGCCTTGGGCAGACACCTTTGCATATGGCGCTGCTGTACGGACACTCAGATGCCGCGAGGTTATTGCTGCGCCATGGTGCGAACCCGAATTTGCTCGATCTGCACGGCTACCTTCCTTTGCACTACGCGAGTTGCGGGTTATGCGGCGCTGCTGACGGAAGCGATGACACCGCGGTAGAGCTGATTCAGTTGTTGCTGGAGGAGTCAGCGAGGTTTCCCATTGCTGTGGGAAAACACGTCGATGACCGCAAGTTTAAGACGACGTCCGAGAAGCTGGATCTAGAGATCGAAGAGAAGCTCAGAGCAGGATTCTTGAGCATCACGCAGCCGAGCGGCACCGTCACCAAGCTCGCATCTCGAGACGAAGTCGTTACCATGGCGTCGACAGCCGACGGATTCTTGCCCTGGCATATGGCATGCGGGGCCTTTACGCACTCACCGGCGACATTACCGCTTGATGACGCGATGACTACACGCTTCACGTCCAATGGACGTGTTCGCTGTGCCATCTTAAAGTACTTCGTGGACTCATGTGGTGTCGACACTGCGAAGCCGTCACACAAGGGCGTGACAGCTCTTCATCTGGCGATCAAAAGCGCGTCATCGAGCTGTGACGACGACGTGATCGAGATGCTCCTGGCTGACTGCCAAGTTGCAGATAAGCCAAACCGACTCAACATTAATGCTGTGCATGACGTGGCCACTATCGACTGGCTCCCCCCTCTCGCGATCGGCAGTGAAGTCACAGTTGTGGGCGTCGACCCTCCCGAGATCCATGGGTTCGTATCGTCACGGTCCGCGACGAACCCGAGCGAATATCACGTCCTCATGTCGAATGGTGTGCACGTCGAGGCTGTGGATCGTCAACGACTCCGGCTTGCTGATTCGAGTACGGCGTGTAACATCGCATCGAAGCGGTACTATCTGTTCATTGAGAGCTGCTTCACAGCGCTCCATTACGCTCTGCAGACCAGCGACGCACTCTCTCGCCGGCTTCTCGCTATCCCAGAGCTCACACAAGAGGTGGAAGGCATCGACACCCCGTTCTTAGCGCTGGCATGCGCTGCACACCGGTCCGCCGACGTGGTCAAGCCACTGATCGGCCCAAGCGCGAATGTGCGCGTCAAGCTGCCGCTGATCACCTCGTCGGTCAATTTCCGAACAGGAAGCAGCTCCGGTGCCGGTTCTCGGAAGAAGCACGCGGCGGCACTCCACTACGCCGTCATGTATGAAGACGTCGCCGTCACTCGGGAGCTTGTTTCGAGCAGCCACGTGAATGTAAATGTGCGTCGCTCGGGCGACGGGTTCACACCGCTTCACCTTGTGTGCGAGATCGGTAATGTAGAGATTATCAAGCTTCTGCTTGAGCACGGCGCGAACGTTGGGCAGGAGTCGTCGTCATCGCGTCAGGATAGCGTCACTCCGCTGCAGCTGCTAGTCAAGAACGGCACCTTCGCCAACGACACGGTCCGTGCTTTGGTGCTGGAGAAGTGCCAAGACCTTCGTCTGCTGTTTGGGGACTTTGCCGGCCCATTCGAGGCGAGTGACTGGTCAGAGCCGGCATCCACGTCCGATGACAACGGTGCCAACGAGGGAGAAGCTCATGCAACGGGCGAGACGTGCTTCCTATTAAACATGGAGCTGCAGAACCTCCAGCTCTACGAACGTATCCAGCAGCTTCGAGCCCAGCATCGAGCGGCAAGCGACTTGCTTGCTCGCAAGCTGGAAATCGACCTGGCCAAGCTTGACCGAGGCCTCAACTCCTTCTTCGAGCTGATCCAGAACCACAAGCAGCAGAACTGTGGAGCCAAGTCTGAAGGACTGGATGCTGCTCTTCTGTTTGCGCGTCTTCCCCATCCTCACGAGAGCTTTCAACAGTTCAAAGTGCGGTCCGCGTGGATTGAAGCGCCCGAGACGGCGAGCAACCAGACAAGCCTGGCGGCGAGCTCGTAATATACACGAGGTGCTTTGCATTATATGGGTGCCTAACTTGTCAGAGAATCAGCCGAGTCCTTCAGTTGGCCAAGTGTGGTCCGCTTCTCTATCTATAGTCCCTAAAAGACAACCGTCACAACATGCACAAACGACCACTGACGATGACAAATAGTAGCAGTGGCGATACTAACCGCATGGACGACTCGAGACTGATCTCCATGCTGCAGGTACAGCCGGAAGCAAACGCCCCAGCAGGCAACGCTGGCTCAGCCAACAGTAGTCCAGACGCGGCCTCGTCGCTTGACAAAGCACGCCTTGACCGAACTGAAGTGGCTTCTCCACTGATCCTTCCTCCGGTTCGGGCAGCGTCGTCGCGAGATCACTCCAGCAATGGGGACGTCGTTAAAGTCTGCGTTCGACGCAAGGGTGCGCGAGGATCGACGCGGATTCGCTACGCTCCTCCCCTTGCAAAGATGGATTCGGCTCATGTCACCCCTAACGGTATCGACAGCGTGTCAGCGCGAGGCAATGCGTCTTCTACCTCGAATCTGCAGGTACAAACTGCGCAGTGCTTCCACGTGTTGAGAGCTTGGCACCAGAGCGCGACGAACGCGGCCACGCGGGCGCAGCTCGCGCAGATCTACTCGACGCTGTGCTCGGCGGCGTACGCGGCCGCCACGACGGATACTGAGTCACCGATCCAGGATGACCTTCCAGTGGGTCAGGAGTACTTTTCACTGCTGTGTGCGGCGGAGAGCCGACTCGCCGCGATTGAGAGCGACATTGCGCGCAAGCAGACCAAACTCAAGATGGAGAAGGCGCTCCAGGCCGACTTGTTGCTGGAGCTGGCGAGTCTGGACGCGGACCTCGAGCAAGTCTGGCAGAAGCACCGCCAAGTCGGCGACGAGGTCGAAAACGAGCAGACAGCGGTCGTGCAGCTGGAGCACGAGTACGCCATGCTGCTCGCGCAGGAGGGCGACATGAAGCGCGAGTGCGCGCTCTTGAATGGGCAGCTCGAGAAGCAGCAGGCGTTGCTGCGGGACCTGCGGGAGCACTCGGCGTTCCTCGAGTACATTTCCCACGCGCCCATGAAGCGGCACATGGAGGAACGCAAGCAGCAGGAAAAGCACGAGGCTCTTGTTGCAGCAGCAGAGGCGGCGAAAAACGACAATCGAAAGCTCGAGGAAGAGCTGGAACGACTAGAGAAGCAGGCGGACGTCCTTGAGCAGCAGTACGCGACGGACATAGCCACGCAGGTGGCACGGAAGGCCGAGTTGGAGAGCGCGAGAGAGGAGCATCGCGTCGTGGAGCTGAGCTACACGCGCGTTCGAGAGTGCCACACGCCAAGGCCTCACTGGAGCGACATCATCGAGCGCACGCCCGAGCTCTCGATGCAAAAATACGAGTGGGACCTCGTTGATGACGGCCCGGCCGCGGACACTCGCCTGGAGACAACGGGGAACTCTTTCAACCCTGTGAATGGCACCCGAGTGAATCCTTCTTCACTTTGTGAAGACGATGGTAACCAGTCAGCTGCACCGCCAGCTTCAGGACAGACCCGTGAGCTTGTGAAGGAGATGCTTGCGTGGATCGAGCGACTACAGAAGCACTGCGGTGTCAACCTGCACCTCAGCCGAGTAAGCTGCTACTGCTATTGGCCCTTGTCTTGGTGTTTGGCTATGGAAACCGGACTGACCTCTGCTTGGTACGATCCAGATCTGGCACGATGTGGAGGAAGCGCGAGTGGAACTCAACATCCTCCATCACCAACTGGACCGAGTTCGGAGAAGGTCTGGCAGGCGCGCGGCCACTGGCGACGTGCTGGAGCAGTCCCAGTCGCCGTCCAAGACCAAACAAGCGTGCATTGTCGCGCTAGGAGTGCATGAGGAGATTCCCATGTTCCTGCGGCACCAAGGCAAGGTAAAGCAACGCGTGCTCAAGAAGAGTGAGGTCGAGAACCTCGTGCGCAAGGTGTGGGCGGAGAAACGCAAGCGTGAGATGCGTAACCCGTTCGCGCACGTGGCGCTCGAGGACGTGCTGTTCGAGAAACTGCAGCGTAAATACGGCTTCCAGTCGCTGGTGGCCGAGTGGGGGGTACAACCTCCTCCTGGCGCTGCAGTCGTACAGTTGGGACACGGAGATCGAGCTATTCCTGTTGTGCCTGACGCACACTGTCTCGGACCAAGTGTATGTGGACCAGGAAGACATGCTGCGAGGCTGCCAGGAGCTGCTGCTCAAGCTCAGCGAGTGCTACGGCATCGAGAGCTTTGTGACGGAGCGCCGAGTGCTGCTCAAGGACGCGCTCGTCGTACTACGCAAGTTCTTCCCCCTCAAGAACTCGAGCCAGCTGCAGGCTATCGAGAAGGCCATCATCCGCGACATGCACAAGATGAAGCGCGGCGGCAACGATTCGATCCTGTACATTGAGGACATTCTGCCCCTCGGCGCACGCCACCCACGCGGATTCTTTGTCAAGACCATCCGCACGCAGCATTTCAAGGAGATCCAGGACTTTTACTTGCTCCTGACGAGGTAGGCATCGCTATAGCCGACGTGGAATGGTGGGTGGACTGACTGGCTGATGACGTTGCTACTGGGCGCAGCGAACTCGAAGCTCGCGACGTGAACCAGACTGAGAACCTCACGCTCGCGGAGATCCAAGAGGTGTGTCGTCGCTTAGGCTGACTCGCAGGTGGTGCTGGACGCATTGGTCACAATTTCTAACACTGCGCTTGACCATTCGGTTTGAGTACTGCAGGCGATTCAGAGTGTGGATCCGCTGAGCAGTCCTGGCGCCATCGCCAACGCGCTCGTGAAGGGCCTTGGACTCACGAGTCGGTCGCAGCTGGTGATGCACGACATCGTTGAGTACCGACCACTGCTCAAGGTTTGAACGGCCGACGCTGTCTATGTTGTCGTTTGAGTATGTGTGTACATCTAACGATGTCTGTTTGCTCGTCCAGAAAATGAACACGGCGTGCCTGATGAAGTTCACGCTCAACTTTGACCCGAACGCCGACATCAACTGGCGTCGGCGCCGACCGGTTGAGATCGTACAGAACTTGCAGCCTAAGAGCACCATCGATGCTGCGCCTGCACAGTGAAGTGCGCGAGAGTGGCTCCAACGCGATGTTGCGCATGCGGCAGGTGCTGCGATCCAATGTTAGACCTCAAATGCAGCAACGTGATGCATGGGATACTCGTTATTGACGTTTTACAGCCGTTTGAACCGGCAAACGGGAAAACTAACACGAGAAGACATCCAACTTGACGAACGACACGCTACGCTCCTACGCTGACAGCTCTTGGCAACGCTCAACGACGGAGCTTGCGTATCGACAAACGCACGCGCCAAGCCCAACGGAATCTTAGCGTCTGTGTCTACGCCCACGTGACGGTGAAGCCCGTGGCGATGCTCTGGCCCGACAGAGTGATCTCCAGTCGCTGCGTGGTCGAGTCGTACGCCGAGATAGAACCCACCGACACGCTCGACGGCTTGCTCGTCACGCCAAGCACCACTAGCTTGTT
>JAADYG010000053.1:0-78468 GCA_023338115.1 Phytopythium boreale | reverse complement strand
AGAGAGAGAGAGAGAGAGAGAGAGAGAGAGAGAGAGAGAGAGAGAGAGAGAGAGAGAGAGAGAGAGCTTAGAATAGTCTACATTGGCCGATCTATAATACAAATGGGGACGTACCGACGCGTTTCCTCGATCCACATTGTACCATCCCTGTCCACAGATTGGACACACACACACATCGTCAGTTCTGCACAGGTTGCCTGCTCACCCAGCACCGCCATACCTTTGTAAAGGTCAACAGTGTAATGACACTGTACGAGATCCGGCCGAAGCTCCAGGCCATCACGACGCGGCCGACGCGCTTGAGCCGCAGCCGCGTGGACGACGACTTGAACGGGAACCCCGCGAGCGTGAGCGTCAGGTAGACCCACGTCGAGAAGATGATGAGCGGCAGGAACAGGTCGGCCGCCGCCACCAGGTAGAAGATCAGCGACGGGATCTAAGGCACGTCGTCACAAATCAACAACGTTAAACTTCACGCGTGGATCTCGCAATTAGGGACCGCCGATGACAGATCGTACCAGCGTTAACCGGTCCTGCGTGTCGTTCGTGAAGATGCCGTGCTTGTCGAGCAGGAACAGGCTCGCGTAGAGCACGACCTGCGTCAGGTACAGCCCGCCGTTGAACACGAGGTAGAAGATCATCCAGCGCCGGCGGAAGCTCGCCGCCGAGAACCAGTGCCGCCGCGACTGTCGGGAAGCGCACACCGATGATAACATTGGTTAGCGTTGAACTGATAGACACACACCGCGACGGACAGAGACACACAGACTGGAAGGCCTCGGCCCAGACGAGCACGAGCAGCAGGTAGGACGACACGAAGAGGAAGTCGGGCAGGTTGAAGAGCACGGCCACGACCTTGTTGTAGAAGTCGAGCTCTTGTCGCTCGCGGCGGCCGGTGGCGTCGCTGCCGCTCGCGTCGTCGCCCTCGACGTCCGGCGGCGGCAGCAGCACCCCTCCACCGCCGCCCTTGTTGGACGGGTGGAGCAGCCCGCCCCCGCCGCCAGAGGGCAGGTCGGCCGCGCTCTGCGAGTCGAAGATGCAGAGCGTGGAGAAGGTGGTTGCGCGGAAGAGGCAGCCGAGCGCCACGCTCAGGATCAGCAGCTGCACCGTGCTCCAGCCCGCGCGCTGGTGCCGCCGCAGCGCGCGCCGCACCTCCGCGTACTTGTTGATCGTCAGCACCGTCGCCAGCACGTAGCACAGCGCCAGGAAGTAGCTCGACATGGCCAGGTTGGCCAGGAACAGCGGCATCGTGATCAACGACGCGCGGGGTTCAATTTGGGGCGGCGCTGACGGCGGAAGTCGCGGTTGTGGCTCCTCGAACCACCGTGATCCTGAGTTCTGTCGGCTCGGTAAGGACGAGCCGAGCCAAGTCAAGCCGAGCTAGAAGAATGACTTGGACAGAGTATGCACGTTATTTAAGGAAACATATGTTATTTACGAAAGGAAAACAACTTCAACAAGAACCAACTGGTTGCCTGCAAAGAGGATATTCAAGTTGTTGAGCTATGAGCATCAATCATCAATCATCGCTACATGTCCTTGGTTTCCTTCGTGCAACTGGACGGCATCAATGTGTATTCACACCGGTCGCTGTTCATCGTTCGGTTGACCAGTGGGTAACACGACACTTCCGCAAGTGTCTAGGGCTCCCCAAGGTGGGCGGCTCGCAGCATGGTCATTGGGTCAGCCGATTCGGTCCCGGAGGCGGACGGCTTGAACTTCACGATCGCATCGATCTGGGCCTTCATCCCAGGCGTGAGCTTCGAGACGACCTGCAACGCCTGCACGGTCTCGTTCAGCTGTGCCGCGTTGCGAGCGCCCAACAGGACCGACGACACGCGCTCGTTGGACACGCACCAAGCGACCGCGAGCTGCGCGAGGCTGCAGTCCAGCTGCTCGGCGATCGTCTCCAGCTCGCGAGCGATCGCGGCGTCCCGCGCCAGATTCGCCATGAAAATCGCGTACGCCGGCTCCGAGAAGCGAGAGCCGTCCGGGACGACGCCGTTGCGGTACTTGCCAGTCAGCACGCCCATCGCCAGCGGCGACCACACAGTCAACCCAAGCTTGTGGCGCTTGTACAGGTCGGCAAACTCGTACTCGACTTTGGTGCGCGTCAGGATGTTGTACTGCGGCTGCTCGACAATGGGGCGGATCAGGTGGAGGCGGTCCGCGACGGCGCACGCTTCCTTGATCTGAGCGGCCGACCACTCGCTCGTGCCCCAGTAGAACGCCCAGCCCTGGTCGATCACAAAGTTCATGGCGCGCACGACCTCCTCGATGGGCGTAAACGGCTCGTACCGGTGGCAGAAGATCACGTCGACGTAGTCGAGCTGCAGCCGCTTGAGCGACGCGCGCGTGCCTTCCACGAGGTGTTTGCGGCTGAGTCCCTGGTCGTTCGGCCCAGCGTTCAGCATGTCGGAGCCGAGGAAGATCTTTGTCGAGACGACGAGGTCCTCGCGGCTCCAGGTCCCGTCATTGATGCCCTTCTTGATGGCACCGCCCAGCAACTGCTCGGCCTGGCCGTTGCCATATGCCTCGGCCGTGTCGAAGAAATTGATGCCGTGCTGGAACGCCGTGCGCATGACGTCGAACCAGGCGTCGACGGTGAAGGTGGCGTCGAAGTGCATCCAGCTACCGAGCGCGAGCTTGGAGACCAGCAGGCCAGAGTCGTCCAGGAAGCGGTAGGTCATGCGCGTTTTGCCGTCAGTTGCGGTGGAGGAAAGCGACGACATGGCGGAGAAGAGCTCGGTGGTGTTGGTTGCTTGGTGGTCGGCTTGTTGCGGAGGTGGCGAGTTCGAAAATGAGCATGAAGTCTTGGTCAGTGGAGCATTGAGCAGCTAGCGTCGAGCTCTGAAGTTGACTTGCTGTCAGTATGGAGACGATGTGAAAATACACATTCGCGAAGTAAACGACTTGCCTGCATAATCACACCGATCACGCAGGCTGGATTGTTTTGTCTATTGTCACTCTATCGCTTTAGTGACCACCGACACCAGCGCTTGCTTGACCTGGTTGAAGATCATAACAAACACTCCTTCGAATGACAGATACGGCATTTTGATTGTTTAGGCGCATGACCATTCTCGTTGAACCGGTTCGATATGCCGACCGGTTTGTTTAACGTCGCCATCGTTCAACCATACCATATAGCATTTCACAACGCACTCTCAGCCAGTGGATCCGTGCTGCTCGATTCGCTACTGTTGACCGGGAGAAGCTCAGGGAGGAGGACTGCTTGCTCCATTCCTCGTTTATCCACGATGGAGAAGCCTCTTTCTGCCACGCGCAAGCGGCCCCCTGACAAGTTTGTGCCGGTGTCTCCTCAACAGACGAAGTGAGCCTGCGCCGACCTGGACGACCTGAAGACCCGAGCGAACCAGGCGCAGCACGACATTGCAGTGATTCGCCATCTCCGCGGCCATCAATCTGGCAACCAGCGGGAGGCGCACGCGAGAGCCAAGCGTGCGTTCAACACCGCCACCGCGAAGATGAAGTACACCAACAAGACGTGCGGGAGCTGCTCCAAGCTGGACCTCGGCTTGGGTCGCTTTGGGTTGTTCGGCAACACGCTGCATGCCGTGACCTGAATGCTGCGTTCAACATCCTTCGCTTCGTGTACTGTCTCGGGCTACAGCGAGATATCCGACAAGTTAGACTTCGGTGTAGCTTGTTGTAGACTGTAGTAGATACACTTTCCTATCGAAGTCTCAGAACCTGTTTGAACTGCACGTGGCGGCTTGTTCCGCATAATGTCCGAGAAAGTCTCCCAGCGTTCCCGGTGGTGATTCCTCATGCCGTCGGGCCGATGCGACTCGTTTCTCACTTCCCAACTCGCCAGCACACGGACAAAGCAGCAGCCAAGACCACTCTCCCAGCATCTTCGAGTCAAGATGACCGCGCGCCGGTTCCTGATCGCTGCTCTGCTTGGCGTCGCGTGCTCGACGTTTTCCAGCGCAGCCAACCCGGTTCTCAGCGTCAGCGTGGGCTCGCAGCCGCAGCTGAACGACGTCTCGGGTCTCGTCAACAAGAACACGGTGCTCAAGAATAACAACGTCGCCATCACGTCCAGCAGCATCGCTGCTGTCCAGGACGACACGCTCATGCTCCAGGAAGCGGATGGCAACCTCCCGCCTGGCGTCTTCTTGACGGGTGAGGAGGAGCCTATCCAGGAGACCTCGGAGACTGGCAAGGAGGAGCTGAAGGTCAACGACCAAGGAGGCGCGGAGCAGGGAGGTCCGCGTCGTCGCACCCGCCGCCAACTCTTCTGCTTCCCCCGCGGCCCAAGAACGATCTGTGGCTGGCGCTACCCGATCGACTTCTGGTTCCGACGCGGACGGTTCGCCTACGGCCGCTCGTGCCCGTTCAACCAGGCGTTTGGCCGATACTTCTACTGCTAAGCAGGGACGAGATGCCGGTCGCATTTCGTAGTGTCGTTGATGTGGTCGTTCGAGGTAACGAATGTGACGTGCAGGGCAGCTCGCCTTCTTCCACTTAGTCACCTCCTTCTACCTCAGCCGCCACGTCTTCCTCTCCATTATGAGCAGCAGGCTTTCCTCGCTTCGCCGACGCCTCGTCCTCCTCGATGAAGCGAATGTCGAAGCAGCTGCGCTCCGTTGGCACCTTGTACTCCATCCCGAGCGCGATGAACACGTCCACCTCCGACTCGCACACGACCCGCTCGCCCTGATCGACCTTCAAGCCGCCCTTCATGCGCACGACGCGCTTGAGCGCGCGGTCCGACAGCGTCCAGCCCTTCTTGCGCGCATGCAGCCGCATGCTGCGGTTGAAGTGGTCGCTTCCTGTGAAGTACAGCATCGCAAAGCCGAAGCTGCGCCGCGGGTACACCTTGATGTCGAGGCGTCGGTGGAGGTGCGCCGGCGACAAGCGGCACACGCCCATGTACGTGTCACAGTGGTCCCCGCCGCGGTGCTGCGCGTAGTTGTGCATCAGATCGTCTGCTCCCAGCATCAAGACAAGAATCGGAGTGAGCACACGGGTTTAGGACGGTTGCAAGCGATGGTTCCTCTGACCTGTGATAAACCCAGACTCGTGGAGACGCTTTAGTAGCTCTGTAGCGCATACCAGACACAGTAGCCGTCAGCTAGTCAGACACACTACCTCACACGTGAGACCAGATTACGCTCGCAGTCGCACCAGGCAAGATGAAGCACTCGTCCTCGTCCGGGTCGGTGATGAGAACGTCGCAGTCGCCAGACGACAGCTTGCCTCGGCGGTACGACCCACACGCGAACGCGGTTGCGTTTGGCAGAATTCGGTGAACCTCATCCACCACTGTCTTCTCGATCTGTTGCACCTCCGCTCTACGTAGCAATCGTTGTTAGTCTGGCAGGTGGGGTCAGAGCTATCGATGACGGAAGCGAGCAAGACAAACCTCGGGATCTTTGTCAGGAAATCGTCGTAGTGCTTGAGCCCGATTTGCTGCTGTGGCGAAAGGACCGACTCACCGCTCTGCCGAAGCGCGTGCAGGGACTTGAAGCCCATACTGTTTCATCGCGGAGATACAATCAGCAAAACAGCGCCGAACAGTGAATCAGAACGCACAGAAACACGTACTTGTAGAGTTTTGCTGCCGTCGCCGGTCCGACGCCCCATATCCGCGCCATCTCGACCAGCGCCCGAAGCCGCGGGTTGTTCTTCTTGGCCTCGAGCTTCTCCATCCGCCCCGTCTCGAGCAACTGAACGACCTTGTCGCGGAGACGCCCTTTTGCCCACCAGAGGCCTTTCAGGTCGCTGACGCTGCACACGCGCGTGCGCATGGCCTTGAGGCTCGACACGACTTTCTGTGGGTACGCACAGCGCCCGTGAGCATCGGCCATGGCATGGCAACGAGCAATTGCGCGCACCTTGTACATGTACTCGCGCCAAATGTCGCGCTCCACGTGGAGAAACTCCATGAGTTCGTCCAGCGGATCCGTCAAGTGCGCGTTCAAATTGGCTTGCATCACTGATCATCACCCGCGTGTCAAGGTTAGCAAACCCATCTTCCCACACACTCGGAGAGTAGAAATACGTACGCGACGACTGCCGGCACACGAACGTCTCGGGCTTGACCTGTCTGTGCTCCTCACCGCCAGGCTGCCGTCCTCGCTCCGCGAGCGCCACGAAGCCCGGGTTGTTCTTGTAGAACGCGACGGAGCGCTCTTGCACCAGTCGGTCCTTCTCCTTCTGCAACTTGACTTCTTCCTCGCGGACGCGCTCGGCGTCTATGCGAACGGGCGGTGCGCGTTCGATCTCCCCCGAGCCGGCACGATACGGGTTGGAACCGTCGCCGCCGTCGCTCTCTGCTGCTTCCTCGTCGTCTTTGTCGAAGTTTTCACCACTCGCATCCGATCTGTGTGCGTCCGCGCTGGCCTGGGCGGCCTTGTGCTGCGCCCACTCGAGATTCGCCTCTGGCGGTGGCAACCGATGCTCACGCAGCATGAACACCAGCCACTCGGGTGTGTACACGTGGACGCCAGTGGGCGGGAACGTCGCCTCTCCGTAGTGCTCGCGCGCCTTTTGCGGCTCCAGCTGCGCGCTGGCGATGGCGACGTCCACGTCGGCCCAGTCGACGGAGGGCTTCGCCGCGCGTCGGCTCTTTGGCGCGGCGCTTGCGACGACGGACCCGCCGAGCTTCACGACCATGTCCTGCCAGATCTCCAGTCGGCGACGGCCCACGTCTGGACCGACGGGCACCAACAGCACTCGCTGGCCATACAGGAGCTGCTGTTGCTCGGCAGGTGCCTGCTTCTTCCGCTTCGACTGCTCGCTCTGACTCGGCGTCTTCCGCTTGCCTGCCATCGCTACTGCCGCTCTCTTCGTGTTGCTCTTGGCTGCTGTGGGCTGCGGATCGCACCGTTGAGAGGCGCGATCGCCGCGTCCCGCACCGTCCCCGCCCTCTTTGCCGTTTGGGTCGGAGCGTTCACTGTGGTCGTTGCGCTCCGCCGCAGTATCGCGAGTGAAGGGAGCGGGCGCATCAGCCCGGTCGCGTGACGAAGAAGCAGAGGAAGACGCAGACGCGGCGAGCAGCGCGTCCAGCCGCCGGAAGAACCGCCGCTTGTCCTGCATGCTCAGCAACTCATCGTCCATCACTCACGCCTGCATTCTGCCGGAAGCAAAATCACTAGAGACCGGCTCTTTATTGTGAAAAGTGATGGTTCGTCATCAATTTAGAGAGATCGTGGAGTAAACCCCTCGGATGAGCAGAGCCCCGCACATCAAAGGATGGAGACCGAGATGATGGAGGGCGGGGGCTCCGCTGCTGCTACTGCTGCTGCTTCTACTGCGTCGCCGCCGCTGGACAGCGCAGCACTGGTGCCGTTTTCCTTCCGCAACCCGTTCCACGACGCGCTGCGTGACGCCTCGCGATGGTTCCCGATCGTGGGCGCGCGCATCCGCATCGATCAGGCGTGGAAGTCGGACGGACGCGGCGGGACGTCGATCGGGTTTGGCGCGTCCGTGTACGACGCCGCCGTCGCGCTGTCGCTTTACCTGGAATCGCACCGCGACGTGGTCTACAAGAAGCGCGTGGTCGAGCTGGGCGCTGGGCCTGGTCTGGTCGGGGTCGTCGCTGCGCACCTCGACGCGGAGCGCGTGGTCATCACGGACGGAGACGAAGCGTCCGTGGCGCTATCCAAGCACAACATCGAGCTCAACGCCCCGACCATGACGTCCAAGTGCGAAGCGGATACGTATCTATGGGGAGACATGGGGCACAGCCTCTCTCAAGCACCGTTAGCGCCCTTTGACGTGGTTATTGGCGCGGATATCGTCGCGTGCCCGTACGCAGAGGCCTTCGAGCCGCTTGTAACGTCGCTCAAGGCGCTCAGTGGCCCGGACACGGTCATACTACTCGCGTACAAGCGGCGCAACGACTCGGAGAAGAACTTCTTCGGCGTGTTTGAGCGGGAGTTCGACGTGTTCCGCATCGACGACAGCGAGCTCCACGCCGACTTTCAGGACAGCGACATAGTGATCTTCACCGCTCGACGCAAGTGCTGAATGAGTGCGATGTGTCTATTATCGCCATGGAAATTTGGTGTAAATAAAGCAGGAGGCGCGACGACGTGTGGTCACGTCGCGGGCTATGGATCATTTAGAGCGTCGCGGTGGCGTCGACGACGCTCGACTGGGCGCTCAAGCAGTCGACCAGGACGCGGTTGAACCCCGCCGGGTTGTCGAGGAACACTTGATGCCCCGAATGCGGCAGGCGATACAACTCGGCGTGCTTTCCCTCGCGCTCGAACCGCTCGACGACCTTGAGACCGTGGCGGTAGTCCATCCAGTCGTTCTCACCTCCGTAGATGAAAGTCAGCGGCATCTTGATCGCGTCTGGGTCGAGCATGTCGACGAGAGGACGCACGGCGTGCGCGCCGGGCGCCAAGTGCGTCGTCATCGCGCGCTCGCCGCTGGCCTTAAGCGCCCAGTTGTGGTACAAGTACTCGCTCAAGTCGTTCAAGTTGAGGCTGCCGTCGCGCATCGCGCTGGTGGCGGGCATGAAGGACATCCGCTTCTGCAGCACGTTGCTGACGAGCTTTGGGCCGTACGGGCCGACGAAGCGGGCGATCGACATGGGTGTCACGCCGCTCTCCCACATGGAGAAGATAGCGCGCCGCACCCACGAGCGATTGCGAGCGCGCGCTTCCTCCGAGTCGGGTTTCGGCGACGGCGGGGGATGAGGCACTCCTGCTGGCGAGATCAGGACGAGGTGCTGTAAGGGAACAAAGCAGGCAGCGGACAAATCGTCAGTCACCTGCGCATGACCAACGGGACCGGAGCTGTTGGCTACGTACATCAACGTTCTCGGGGTGGTCGATGGCGTAGGAGGACGCAAAGATCGCCTGTGCGTTTCGGGCAACGCATGGCGAACGAGTTAGTTCGCCTGGGTTGTCAAAGATATCCATGAGAATACCTCGATCCTACCCCCATGGAGTGCGCGCACAGGTGGAACTGGTCGAGCTGCATCTCCTGGCGCCACTTCTCGAACGACGAGAGCACAAACTCGTTGGCGGAGTCAAACTGCGCGGAACGACACGGTCAGCTCCTATGGTAGGACTGCTGTAAAGAAGCAAGCAGCCGCAACTCACGTCCTTGTACTCGAAGTCGGGGCGATCCGAGCGCCCAACGCCGATCCATTCGACCGCATACTGAGTCGGGATACACGTCGACAGGAATGCGTTAGAGACGTCCAATGCGACCAACTCGCGTGCCGCGAGGGCAGCATGTGCTCACCACATTGAAGTGCTTGGACAGGTCCGCCAGGTTCTTGGCCCAGACGGCGTTGCCGCCTGCAAACCCGTGGATCATGACGAGGTTGGGCGCCGACTGGCCGCTGCCTCGCTGGACGGCGTCCGAGCAGGGCACGACAACGGTGCCGAGCTGCGCGACCTTGGTCATCTCGAACTCTGTGGGGATCGCGCTCTCCAGGATGCGGCGCTCGGCCTGTTCCAGCTTGTCGTAGCTTGCGGGCACCCACTCCCACAGCCGGCCCTTGGTCGCCGCGCCTACCGCAACAAGAACCGCTGAGTTACGGGGGGACCGCGACACGGAGACATGCACATCAATCGCCCGCCTTAACACGTTGAATACATAGCACACGCGCTTCTTCGTACCGGTGGTCGCGGCGATCGGGCGCAGCAGCTTCAGCATGCTTCGCGTAAGTTGTTCTCTTGATGGCGGTGTGGCACCTCGGAGGCGTTTCGGCTTCTGCTGCGCTCGGGTCACGTCCGGGGACGAGTGTGTAACCTGATTGGCAAAAACGTTCACTCCGCGGTTAGATCATCATTCTGCGTGGTGCCTGCGTAATCATGTTGCGACTGGCGCGTTTACTTAGCCAATAAGTACAGTAGGTGCAGTATACTGCACGTCGCTGGTGCGTCAACTGGTTAAAAAGGTTACGCGCCGTTTGACAAAATTCAGGTGGACTACATAAACTGCCACATTTGGCGACCTTCTCACACTCAAAAGCACATCCACCTTCGACGCTCGACCTCTGGGTAGCCAAGCATGGAGAAGGCGAGCGCCGCTGCCGCCGATGGCACTGTGAGGCGTCGCCCGTCCCCGCTGCGGGTTGGGGCCGTGCTGCTGGTCATCGCGCTGCTCACGCCAGTCTGGATCGCGTACGGGCTGCTCGGGAAGCTGTTGACGACCCCCTCGACTGTTCTCTCGACTGGCGGTGTCGCGCTGCTGGCTGCGCTCGCTATGGCGGCTGTGGTGCAGGTCTACGTGTGTGCGGAGCAGTTGCTACTCGCGGAGGACGTCTCGCCGACGCGGGACGTGCTGTTCGTGTCGCTCGCCATGCTCGTCGCGCTGCTGCTCGCGCAGCGGAAGCTGCACCGACTCGTCATGTTCTGCGTCGACCTGCCGGCCAACAGTCCGAACGGCGTGTCGCGACTGATCGATGTGGTCGCGCCGGCAGTCTTCGTCTTCATGATGTGGGACTTTGAGGCGCGTCTGCCTCATTGGAAGCTCGTCGACGACGCGGTGCTCTGTAAGTGATCACTCGAATCATGTCTTCGCTGCTTATGTGCAATGACTGACGGGTTGTTGCTGCTGCTTCCTTCTACAGATGGATTCGTGATCGTATACCTGCTTGTGCCGGTAGTCGTGGCGATCTCACACGCCAAGCTCTGGATCCCAGCGCGCGTGTCGGCGCTCGAAGAACTGGAGCGCGAGATCATCGGCCGCAATGTTACGTGCCCGTTCCACCTGATGAAGATCGCCGGTCTCGGCACAGTGTACGTCCCATGCACGAGCAAGGACTCCTCAACACGGCCCAAGACCTTGGTCTTGGTCCACGGCTTTGCTGCGGGCAACGCGCTCTGGGCATGCGTAAGTGGCACCCATGTATGCATTGAAGTGTAATCTCCTGTGTTGCTACGTCACTTACGCTTGTCCTGGCTGCCTGGTGTTTAGAACCTCGAATACCTTGCCAAGCACTTCGATGTGGTAAGCGATTGCAACGATTGGTGCGCTGATGAGCTCTGCACTAACCGAGTAACTCCTTTCTTGTGGGCATATCATTGGCGAATCTCGTAGTACGCGATCGAATGGATGGGCACTGGGCGATCTCTCCGACCTGATTTCCCGTCTTACGACGTACGTTGCCGATCCCTTCTAGCTGAGTTCATTAACTTGCTAACGCGGCTCTCTTTCGTGTGACAGCGCGACGAAGTCGACGAGGCTATGGTCGGTGCGATGGAGGAGTGGCGCAAGGAGCTGAAGGTGAGTCGATGATGGTGGATTTGATGGGGGAATGAGGTTAGTAATGACGAGGTTCGTGATTCCGGCAGATTGGCAAGTTTTACCTCGCCGGACATTCCATGGGAGTAAGTCCTTCTCTGCATATTCCATCTACATGGGAGGCAGCGATGTCGAGTAACACATTGATCTTCCACTCCCGACAGGCCATGTTCTGCAGCTCGTACGCTGTCAAGCATCCCGACCGCGTGGAGCACTTGGTTCTTGTGTCGCCCGCTGGAGTGGGCCACCCACCACCGCCTGGGCGATTGTCGCTTGGCATCAGGCTCTTCCGCTTCGTCTGGAACTTCCGCCTGACGCCGATGGTTCGCAAAGATCTGACCAATTTGCTGCGGCGTTTGTCGAGCTCACACCTGCTATTGCACTCTACGACCATTATGCATTGGCTGTTTCACGCAGAGCGTTGCGCGATACGCCGGTCCGCTCGGCCCAGCGTTCGTCCGGCTGCTTGCGTCATTGCGCACGAGCGTCATGCCTCCCACGAGCGTCATCCGCCAAGGTCGCATCCCCGTCAAGAGCGTCGGCAACTACTGGTACCACAACTGGGCACTGCCGAAGTCGGGCGAGATCGCCATGCACTCCCACCTCCTACCGGTACGTCGAGTCCATCATTGTTGTCAACTAGGCCTCAGAACTTACGTTTGCTGCTCTACAGGGAGCGTTCGCGCGAAAGCCACTGTGCGAGATCCTGACGCCAACGTCCATCAAAGTTCCAGTCACGTTCGTGTATGGTGGAGGCCCTGACTGGATGGATCGCAAGCATGGCGACGAGCTGGCGGCGAAGTTCAAGGACCATCAATGCGTCGAGGTGCTCGCTGTGCCCTTGGCTGGCCACCAAGTGTTCATGGACAACGCGCTCACGTTCAATCGCATGCTGGTGAGCGCGCTCACTGGAGTGAACGAAGCCACTGACGCGGACGCCTTCAACGAGGAGGAAGACACGATCGTCGACGATTTTATCGTCACTTAAGCTGCTCTTGACTGGTTCGGGGAGGATTGCAGCAACGCGCATGCAGCATTGTCGTGGAAGTGGAGTGAAGAGATCCAAGAAGGAAACGCGGTCAATTCGTCGTATGTGCTATTCTTGGAGAGATGCATATGGTCAATGTTTGTCTCTACAGTAGTCTCACGAGCGCTTGGTGATGGAGCATTGCGCGGCGACAGGCGGCTTCAAGTCGCTGCGCAGCCACGTGCAGGCTTCCAAGGACAGCGTGCACAAGCCGACGCGGCAACGACGCAACAGCAACGAGGACCTAGAGGACGATACGGAGCTCGAAGAGGTGTGTTGTGAGGTGTGACAGTGTGAGGGTCAACACTTTGGACTCTGAGCTTGAATAACCCTGCGTCAACGAGGCAGGGACATGATGAGGAACGCGCCCGCTGTCGAGCAATGGAAGGTGAGCTGATCGTTCTATCTAAGGCCATCACGCCTGCGGACTGACCGAGTTGGCTGCCTCTGTTGTACCGGGTCCGCTCTCGAAAGAGACGACGCTGCGCCAGTCTAGGCAGCAGCTCTGGGAGGAAGAGCAGCAGCTCAACACACTACAGGTGAGCGCTGCTGACGTTCATGGCGACTGCGCAGCCTTCACGCGTTAAACCGCTGCGGTGTTGCCCACGGCTTTTTGTTTGTGGTTTAGACTGCTCTGGTCATGGACCAGAAGTCAGTCAAGGTATGTTGGTCTGTTGTCGAACGAAGCTAGAGTTGCCGTCCTTACATTTTTCCCTTGTGTGCCAACGCATTACAGGAGCGCGAGCGTGTGGTGAAAACCGTGGAGGTGTCGCTGCAGGTTGCGCTAGAGCAGGCCGCCGACAAGGAGCGGCGACTCGACGATCGCATCGTAGAAATTGCACGGCTGGAATCGCGATTACATGAGGCGCTTCAGCAGTACTCAGCGGTGCCATCGCCCCCGGTGCCTACCCAAGAAGCAAACAACTGGGACGAGCGCGAGGCGGTTCTAAACCTCCAGGAGCAGGTATGGAAGCAACAAGGTCGTGGCTACTGGCATCAAATAGCTCTGACGTCTATATGAACGCGGGATTTGCTGGTTTGTTGCAGGAACTGGCATTAGCGCGGGAGCGCATCGACGACCGCGAAAAGCATGTATGTATGGATTCTTTGCATCAGCTCCATGTGGTTGTTTGGTGCTGCACTAATCGCTTGTAATGGGCGTTGTTCCACGCCCAGTTAAAAGCCAAAGAGCGCATTTTCCGCGACAAGGAAGCAGAGCTTTTGGAGTTGCAGAGCACCATCGAGCGCAGGCGTGAAGAGCGCACCGCAAGCGACGAATCATTAGCTGCGTCAGCTGTGCAAGCCCGGGCTGCTGCGGTTGATCAAGCAGAGGTGAGAGGTGCTGCACGCACTCAGAGATCAAATGCAAGTGGAGAATGCTCATCATGTGGACGCTTGCACCAAGCAGCAACAACTCCAAGCAGAGGAGCAAGCATGGATGGACGAGAAAGACCGGCAGCTCGCAGATCTGGACGAGCAGAGACGGCAGGTAAGGCAATGATCAGTCATTGTCTGATGGAAACCACGGAATCACAACTCACATCAGCCGTCTGCTTGTTGACAATGAAGCTAGAGCAATGGACAAGCCAGCTATTCGAGCGCGAGTCGTCCATCGGGACAAAAGAGGTTGCGCTCGCGGTTCAAGAAGCGCTGCTTGCTGCACGTGAAACGCTGCTGGCCCGCACGGAGGCCAAGCTATGGGCGAAGACTGCTGAACGGTCGCAGCGGCAGGAGCAGCAGCTGATGTTGCACGAGGACTACCTGACACGCTGTACGATCAGCATCGAGCATCAGCTTGAAGTGCTCAAGGCGCAACTGGAACAGGTGGACCAAGACAAGGAATCGCTCCAAGAAGCGGAAACCCGGCTCCACCAGCGAGTAAGACTGGCGCAGGTAATGCTCACGCACCGGTGAAACAGCACTGACCGCTCGATGCTCGTCTGGGCCCGAACTACTGCAGGAGAATCGACCGCTGATGTTCGCACAGGAGGTGGAGCTCCAGCACCAAGCCAACGCCAAGAGGCGGGCTGAGTTGGACGCGGCCGCGCTCAAGGCGCAACCAGTCGGCTCTGATATCGCTCTGGGCGGCTCAAAGCAGCAAACGATCTCCGTAGCAGGCACAAAAGGCAAGGATTCGGACCGCCCGCGGGTTGTGAAGCTCGTCAAGAAGACCAAGAGCGCATCCGCCATCAAGACTTGATTCAAGGCTGGTCGGATTGTATCAGTTCGGTGGAGATCAGCTCGTACCGTAGGTAGGCAGCTTCAATTGTGTCTCCTGGAACTCTGAAACTTTGGTCAGCATAGTGAACCAAAGTGTAATGAGGCATTCCACATCCCAAAGTTCCAGGAGAACGGATGCTTGAATCCGTTCACAGTCAAGAGTGCCGTCTCTTCCAACGTGAGGTTCCATCTTTTGGCCAGTCATCGAGTCGTTTGAGAGGAGTAAATCTTGCTTTTATCTCTGTTTTCACCCAATCATCGAGCTTTACCTTCGTTTTTAGCCAATCAGACCGTCTATTGCAACCAAGTCAGACAAAACGCGAAATGGAAATCGGACCGAGACCACAGCTCACGGGTGTTAACTCGCCGTCATGCGCGCCGCCCGCGCGCTCTCCCAGCCGCTAGGGACGGCGGCGACGCCGCTCGCTCTCGTTGCGTTGCTCTCTCTGCTGCTGCTGCTGCTGGCGCCGGTGACGCGCGCTGCGTACTGCGAAGACGTGGGCCTGGACGCACCGAGCGTCGTGACGCTGCTCCAGTCGCCGACGAACGCGAGCGAGGCCGTGGTGCTGGCCCCCAACTGCTCCGCGACGACCCGCAGCGTGCACGACGAAGACGGCGACCAAGTACTGCGCGTGGACACGCTGGGCATCGAGCACGTCGACAGCTACCCGTCGACCTACCGCATGTGCGATCGCGTCGCTTCCCAGTGCTGCTTGTTGCTGCGGTGGATGCGGAGTCGAGGCCGTCACTAATAATTCCCCGCTGTTGATGGCGCCTGCAACGATATGTGCGACACGGACAGATTCCTGGACTCGAACTATATCCAGACAGCCGATTTCTCGAACGACACGGGCATTGAGCACCTCATCCTCGCGTGGAACGAGCTCTCGTCGCTGGACGGGGTCGAGCTGCCCGCCAGAGTCTACGAACTGTACGTCGCCCTTCTTATTATTGCGGTCTCGTTCAGCACACTGATCGCTCTGTTCTTAGTGATCTCGAAGGCAACACCTTGGAGTCGATCGCTGCTGGCAAGATACCCGAGTCCGTGGGCATTATGTACGTACTGCTCAACCGCGATCACTCCAGAATATGCTGAGGTCCCGCAGACTCAACGGCGACATCTTTTCCTTCGTTTGTAGCTACCTCGGAGAGAATGACCTCCTCTCCATGGACGCGTTCGAGCTCCCGGACACGATCGACGCGCTGTAAGGCCTGCCAGCATTGCCGTGCTCCCTCTCAACCCCATGTTGTTGAGAGCTGCAAGGTGCTAACCGCGCTTTTGGTTCTCGTGGTCGTGGACATGAAGATGCCTCGGCATGAACCGCCTCACGTCTGCTAACTTCACACTGCCATCGGCGCTGAAGGAGCTGTACGTTCTGCTGTGGGTGCTGGTATTCACGTCCCCATAGCTCCGACGGATGCTGATCCGCTCTTGTCTCTATGTGTTCTTCTTCCACCAGATATCTGGACTCCAACTCGATCGCTGAGCTGGTTGACATCTCGTTTCCGGCTACCCTGCAAAAGCTGTAAGTTCGGAGGCTGCCTTGTGTCTTGCTCATAGTGACTGGGCTAACTCTTCCGCCTCGTTCGCACAGATATTGCTCTGACTGTGGGATGACAGCCATCAAGGGCGTCGAGTTCCCGGCCGCTCTTCAGGAACTGTACGTACTTTGCAGTTGCTCAGGACACGATCGATATGACCACTTCGGTGCCATTCGCTGCAGTATTCTGATCGCGTCGTCGGTGCACATGCTGCAGCAACTTGGCGCAGAATCGCATCTCCACGTTCGAGATCCGCCAGTCCGACGCTACCATCTTTGAGCAGCTCGCGCTCTTTAACGGCACCGTGGCTCAGGAAAGTTGCGAAGACTCGAGCGCCACGACGCTGTCCATTCAGGACGGGAGCGCGCTTCTCTGTGTCATCACTGGTACGCATACCGCCCTAGCTCCCGATGAATCGCCTCGCAGGGGATCCTTGAGGCAACAAACAGCTCAAGACTCAATGGTGCCTGCCGATGTGATGCATGCACAGATACCTTGTTCAACGAGAAGTATCATGACGGCGGCAGCGGCACGGGGGAGACATCTTCTTCAACCAGCACATCTTCTTCGTCACGTAAGTTGTCGGTCAATGCTTGCGGCAATACCTGTTTCTGACGGGAACTGACAACGGGATTGTGAACATGTATCCTCCATCCTTGAACGCGCAGACACGACCCTGATCGTGTGTCGTGTGCATTTGCGTGGTTGTCGCTGTCGGGGTGGCGATCTTCGGTTATCGAAAGTTTGTCTCCAAGTCGAGAAAAGGCAATAAAGCCTCACACTCGGACGGCAAGCAGAGCAGCAACAGCAGCGGTAGCGGTGGCGACGATGACAACGCGCCATCGAAAACCCCTCCGTCCTCGGCGCTGGGCGACCACCACTTTGTCGGGTCGTTTGATGCCGCCGCGAGGGCCTCGAGCGCGCGCGAGTACTTGTCGAACGACATCCGCAACGACGAAGCGCTTCTCGCGTTTCGGATCGAGCAGGACGAGCTCCAGCTCGTGCGCAAGCTTGCTACGGGCGGCCACGGGACCGTCTTCCAGGCTACTTACCGAGGCCGCGACGTGGCGGTGAAGCAGTTGCGCCCGGAGAACGCGCGCAATACGGTGGCGCTCAAGGCCTTCATGGCGGAGATACGGCTGTATGCGGGTCTGGAGCACCCGCGCATCGTAGCATTTGTGGGCGTAGCGTGGAGAACGCTTGTGGACGTCGCGGTGGTGATGGAGTACATGGACCGAGGCGACTTGGGCTCGCAACTCCGCGTGCTGTCTGACACCGGAAGCATCGGGCGAACCTGGTTCGAGGACTCGACGACGCTGAAGCGCAAGCTACTTCTTTCACTCGAGATTATCGAGGCGCTCGTGTACCTGCACTCGTTCGAGCCGCCGATCGTGCATCGAGACGTGAAAGCGCGCAACGTATTGCTGTCGGACGAGGGGGACGCCAAGCTAAGCGACTTCGGCGTCAGCCGGACAGTGGCGATGATCGAGAACGACGACGGCGACGAACTGGTCGTGGCCACCATGACGGCTGAGATGGGCACGGTCGCGTGGATGGCGCCAGAGGTGCTGCAAGGCCGAAAGTACGCTGAGCGTGCGGACATTTACTCCTTTGGCGTGCTGCTGGTCGAGCTCGACACGTTCCGCCACCCGTACGATACGAGCAGCAGGACTAGCGCTAGCGACGCCAAGCTGGGAGACGAGTCGCAGTCGGAGCGGCCAACAACTAGCACCCAGATGGCGCTGATGGTCGCGGCGGGCGAGTTGGCTCCGTCCGTCTCGCGCGAGTGTCCTCCTCGAGTGGCGGAGCTGGCGGCGCGCTGCTTGCACTATGACCCGGCGGCGCGGCCCTCGGCGGTGGAGATCCATTATGAACTGCGTCGGATCGCGCAGCAGGAAACAGAGGAGCGCTCGCTTCGATAACAACGCTAACGTATGAGGTTTTGCTATCGACTTACTCACCGATGACCACGACCTTCCAGCTGCCTACCAAACACGCGCCTTCGCTGCGGGTCGCGCACAACGAGCTGCACGCCTTCGAACACCGCCAGTTGCTCGCAAAACGCCACGCAGTCGTCGCACATGGCGCGGTCCACGACGATCTCGAGCGCCTCCCAGTGCTGCACGCGCTGTGTCCGCGGCAAGTGCGCCAGCTTCTGGCGCACGTCGACCAGCTTCTGCTTCTCGGCGTGGCACCAATAGAAGAAGAAACTGCGGCTGTTGAGCACTGGGGGCGGCGGCACTGCCTCGGCTGCCGTCGCTGTTCTTTTCCGGCGCTGCGTCTCGACCGCGTACTGGTGGCCGATCTCCTCAATCACGCGCGCAACCGTGAGGCTGAGCGGCTTCTGGAGCAGGAAGGCCGCGTCCGTGCCGAACGCGCCGAAGCCACTGCGCGTCTTCCCGGCCAGCACGAGCGCCATCACCTTGCCATCCAGCCCTCCCTCGCTTTCCTGTACTGTGTCTTCGCCGTCAGTACCAGCACGGAGCTGGGCGTGAGCGACCGCCGCGCGCGCGGACGCCGTGAAGTGCTCTGCGGCTGGCTGGCGGCCGAGGAATTCGAGGTACTCGGCCACCTTTGCGACCTGCTCGGCATGCGACAGGCTGAAGAACCCCGTGGCCTCCTTCGGCGACAAGTAGTCCGCGAGGCTATAGTAGCGCGTCGTCACGGCGCCATCGCCATTGCTTGTTGTCGCCATTGCTACTGTGCCTGTCGTGTCAAAGCCAGGCTGAGTATTAATGAGTATGAGTACTATGGAGAATATGAATATGAATGTTGGACTGAATCATGCAATCTTGAAGATAGTAAAGGAAAACGAAAGTAGTACAAAGTAGTAATGACTCACTTCAAATGCGACAATTGCTGTTCGGACATGGCTTCCTCCGTCATTTTCCCAACCGCCGTTGCCAAAACCCAATTCGGTATGGAGGCCCTGATTGCCAAGCTGCATGACGTGGAGGCGGCGCATGTGGCCGAGACGCAGCGCGCGGTGCTTGCGGAGCCGCCGCCGCTGCTGGATAACGTGCAGCTGCACGACTACCAGGTGCTCGGCATGCGCTGGCTGCTGGCCAAGCGCGCGCAGGGCCTGAGCCCCATCCTGGGCGACGAGATGGGGCTGGGCAAGACGCTGCAGGTCATCGCGTTCATCGCGGCGCTCATTAGCGACGCGGCGTCCAGCGACAAGAAGGAGGACAAGAAGAAAAAGAAGGCGCGCTACCTGATCGTCGCGCCGCTGAGCGTGCTGCCCAACTGGATGGAGCAGTTCGAGCGGTTCGCGCCGAGAGCGGCCACCGCCATGTACATCGGCGCGCAGGCCGACCGCGCGGCCTTGCAGACAACCGTGGAGAGCTCGGCAGCAGAGGTGTGTCCATTTTGTATGACTATTGACGGTATGGACGGAATAACAACGCGTACAGGTGTGTCTAATGCGGTACTTTGCTGATGAAAAATGCGCCGCAGCACCTCGTAGTGGTCACATCCTACGAGATGGTGCTTTTCGACATTGGCTTCTTCAGTCGAGTGGACTGGGAGGTCGCGATCTTCGATGAGGGCCACCGACTCAAGAACCCGAAGGGAAAGCTGTACGAGGCCATCACCACGCAACTGCGCGCGCCGCACAAGGTGGTGCTGTCCGGCACGCCCATCCAGAACGACCTGCGCGAGCTGTTCGCCCTGCTGTCGCTGCTGAACCCGAGCATCTTTCACGACTACTCGCTGTTTGAGTCGGCGTTCCGCGACTACTTCTCGGCCAAAGCACAGCAACTGGTTGTGAACGCGGCTGGGGAGAAAGCAACCGATCCCAAGTTGGAGCGGGCGCGCGGGTGGATGAAGCGCATCCTATCGCCCTTGCTGCTCCTGCGGACGATCCGGGACGTCAACGACTCGTTCACGCTGCCGCCGATCTCTGAGATTGTCGTGCACACGCCACTGTCGGCAATGCAGCGCGTGTATTACAAGAAGATCGTGGCCAAGAACGTCGACGAGATCCAGAACGTGGCCAAGAACCACGCCAGCAGGTATGGTATGACAGCTGACCACGCTGCAGTCGATCAAGTGTCGACTGTTTGTCCTGACGTTGTTGCGGTTGTCTGGTGTGCAGGATCTCGTTGATCAACGTGCTGCCTCATTTACGGAAAGCGTGCAACCACCCGTACTTGTTCCCTGGCGCCGAGCCGGAGCCGTTCGAGGAAGGCAGTCATCTGTACGAGAACAGCGGTAAGCTGTACGTTCTTCACCAGATCCTACCTCGCCTGCGGGCCGATGGCCACGTCGTGCTGCTGTTCAGCCAATCCACCGCGTTTCTGGACATTATTCAAGACTTCCTGACGCTCGAGAGCTTCTCATACGAACGGATTGACGGGTCGGTGCGCGGGAAGGAGCGCTGGCAGTCGATCGAGCGCTTTCGCAGCGACCCGGACGTGTTCGTGTTTCTCATCAGCACTCGTTCGGGCGGTGTTGGCTTGAACCTCCAACGCGCAGACACGGTCATCTTCGTGGACTCAGACTACAACCCGCAGGCAGACCTGCAGGCGGTCGCCCGTGCGTACCGCCTCGGCCAGACGAAGCCGATCCACGTGATCAAGTTCGTGTGCGCCAACACTGTCGAAGAGAGCATTTACCGGCGCGCGCTGAAGAAAATGCAGATGGCCGACAAGATCCGGAACATTGCGCGCAAAGGCAAGGGTGATGGCGACGACGGAAGTAGCACTTCAGCGGAGAGCGAGGAGACATTGCTGGAGATGATCCAGTTCGGTCTGCACAAGCTGCTGGAGGAAGGAGGAGGCGGTGAAGACGCGTTGCTGAAGCCACTCGACGAGGAATACATTCGCCATATTCTCGGCAGGAATGGTACGACAAGTGACGCCGGGGCTAGTGGCGAGACTGAGTCGATCGAGCGCTCTGTCAAAAACGAGCAACTCCTCGAATCTGGAGGCGATTTCAGCGAGGAGAACATCTACTACTTTGAGGGCGAGGACTACTCCAAGGCGGAGGAGAACAAGGCTCGCGACGAAGTCTCGTTGCTGAAGCTTTGCGCCGATGTTAAGGCCGGTTCGAAGGCACGGCGCGCGACTGGGGCGACAAATCGAGTCCGGTACGAGCAAGACAGCGAGGAGGAAGAGGATCAGGACGATGAGCTCGATGGTATCACAGCGGAGGAGCTGGAACAGCAACGAGAAGAAAGACGTCAGAAGGCCCTGGCACGAAAGCTGGCAGCGTGGAGAGCGAACGGCTACGAATCGATGGCCATCAACGTCGACGCCGATACTGAGAGCACCGATGCTTCGGTGGATGCGCTGCGAGTGAACGGAGACAACAGCCGTCTTCTTCACTTTCGGTCGGGCGATGCGAGCCGGCCGCAGCTCGCCTCCATCCCGTCTGAAGCGATTATCATCGTCCATTGCGTGGACAAAAGCGGCATCTGGAGCTCGCGCGGTTTCTTCCGTTGTCTGTCAGCTCTTTCTCCGGTGGTCCAGCAGCAGTACGAGGCTGCCGGTAGGAACGGCGACCTGAAGCTCGGATCAGCTCATTTGATCCAGCTGCCGCCGCAGAACGCGGGCGACGGTGACGACAGTGGACGAACCATTGAGCGATACGTGTGCTTGCTGGTCGTACAGGGCTTCCAGCTCGCCAAGGGCGCCAAGAAGAAGCAGCGGGTCGTCAATGGAGCGGTCGTCCGACAGGGCCAGTCGACAATGTTTCGTCTGAACGCCCTCGACCAGGCGCTGGAAGCGCTTGCGCAGCGCGCACGGGCACTGGACGCGAGCGTGCACATGCCGCGCATCGGCTACGGGACGCCCCGGTTCAACTGGTACGCCGTCGAGCGCCTCATCAAGCGCAACCTGCGCGACAGGGGCGTCGACACGAGCATCTACTACTTCTCGCGCGCCAGCAACCCAGCCACATGAGCGGCAGCAGTACAAGCAGCAGTATTGTAGCGGAGAAAGCGTCATTGCCCCGGTGGCGGTTAGTCGACAGCTTCAACACGACAATTGTAGCTATTCATACTGACGACGTCATAAAAGAGGGGGGACAATCGTCATTCCCCCAGCAGGCCGGGTTTTCGGGTCATCGACGATTATCAACTCACAAACCCGTTTACGCCACGCAATAAATTTTGTAGTACTGTCGTGTTGTAAACCCGGTGGGTTGCAAAACCTGACCCGGGTTGCTGTGCTGAACGAAGTTGTCTGAGCTTACCCGAGAAAGTGACACCCTTTTTCGCAATTGGAGATTTGCCTGCCAGCATGCGCCGAATGTTCCTGGGATCGCCGGCCAAAGGTGCGTCTTGCTGCTCGCCCCCGCGGTCCTCCGCCGCGGCTCCCGCGCCTCCGTATCCGCCACAGTCATCTACTGTGTGTGTGCGTGGCGTGCGGCGCGGAGGGGCGCATTAGCACTCGCTACGCGCGTGAGAACAAGAGCTTTGGGTAACGAACACGGTGTACATGCTTGTTGCAGACGACAAGGCCGGCGGTGGGAGCGGGAACGGGGACGCAGATGCCTCCAAGGACCGTCCCCGCGTACGCGACAGTCTCTTCTCGCCGTCGGCGTCCTCGTCCTCGTCCGTGGACGGGGAGAACGAGCGGGAGAACGCGGAGGAGAACGACGAAGAACACGCTCAAGCCCAGCCCACCAAGGCGCCGCTGTTCCCGTCGGGGATTCCGCGCGCGGGCTCCATGCTCGGCGCGAACCCGCGGAGCCGCTCGGCGAACGCCAACTCCAAGAAGCAGTTCGGGGACGTGCGACGACGCACCATGTTCCCGGCATCGTCGTCGTTCACGCTTGGGTCGACCACGCCGTCGTCCCCATCCATAGGCTCAGCAACAATATATGTGCACGACAACCTGAGTAGCTCAGCCGTGTTTCCTGAGCGGCGCGGCCTCTTCGAGGCGGACGACGAGGCGGAATCGCTCGAGTCCTTCCAGGAACGCGTCAAGATGCGCCAGAGCAAGAAGAAGTCCGAGATGGACGCGCTGCGTGGGCAGTTTGAGGCGGCGCAGCAACGAGTGGACCAGCTCGAGGCGCAGGTGGTGGGCGAGGCAAAGGAGAAGCAGGAGTTCGAGATCCGCATGAAGGAGTGTCAGCGCATCATTGAGAAGCGCAACAAGCAGCTGATGAAAGCCAGCGAGCGCATGGCGCGGTTCACAGAGCAGTCGGAGAGCCAGAGCGCTGAACTGCAGGCGAAGGTGGCGGCATTGACCGCGGAGAACAGTCAGCTTCGCGCGGAAATGGCGGTGAACATTGAGCAAGCGCGAGCCGACGCAGAGCATCGTCTGAACGCGCAGCAGGCCGACTTTGCGTCCAAGATGAAGCAACACGAACGGCACATGCAGAGCAAACTGGAGCGCGCTGTGGAGATTGCCGAGCAGGGTGTTGAAGCCAAGCTGGCTGAGAATCTTGCGTTGCGTCGCAAGATCCAAGAACTCGAGGCTGAGCTGGAGGCGGCAACGGCAGCGGCGAACAAGGCGAAGGCTGAGGCAGAGACTGCGACCGCTGCCGCGACTGCTGCCGCAAGCTTGTCGCCGTCGCGGATCAAGCAAAGTGAGAAGTACCAGGCGCTCCTCAAGCAAGTCGAGAACACCGAAGCCATCAGCCGCGGACTGCGTTACCAGCTTGAGAAGGAGCGCGAGGAGAAAAAATATCTCAAGCAGCAGCTCAGCGCGGTCCAGTCTTCTGGCACAACTGTCGCCGGATTCTTCGATGGTGACGCCGCAGCGTCAAAGAGCAACGCGAGTCCGACAAGTAGCGCCGCCAGTGCTGCCGACTTGGCCAGCTTTGACTTCACCGCTGCCCCTGCAGGAGCTGCGGAGGGCGGGTCAGCGCCGCCCAGCCCAGCCAATGCAAGACAACGGTCCCGATCGCAGTCCCGATCTCGCAGCGGTTCGTCGGGTCTGTTCTCGTCCAACCCGTTTGGAATTGGCAAGCATACAGAGACCGCTGACGAAGCAGGAGACGACACGGTGGCGCCACAGGACTTCGAGTCGAAGCGGAAGAAGCGCGGCAGCTCAACCTCATCCTTGCAGACACCACTGGAGTCGTTCCCGCAGGAGAGCACTGACGAGACGTCGTCGAGCCCAGCTACGGCAACGCAAAAGTCGGTCGCGTCTTCGGTCAACTTCTTCGAGAAGTTCTCCATCAAGTTCAAGCGCTCGTCCTCGCCGCGTAACTCAGCCACGGCAGGGAGCACTAGAACGGAGGACTCTGCTGGACCAGCGCCCACACAGCCGACGGTTAACACTGCAGTGACGAGTCCGGCCGCTCCCAGTGCTACTGGTTCAAGTGTTGTCTCGCCGCTTCCTCTCTCTGCGGTGTCGGGCCGAAGAAAGGTGCTGAACGAGCGACCACGAATGTATGTCGCGAGATCTCCATCACACCACGAGGAGGAGTCAAGCGACAGCATCTTTGGCAGTGAGAGCGATTCGTCTAGTTCTTTCGACAGCGACGGCGAGACTCCTCCGTTGCCTCCTCCACCGCCGACGCAAGACGTGTCGCCTCCCCGTGCAGCGGCCGTCCACGGGGTGCCAGTCCCGATCCCTCCGCAGCTCGTGCAGGTTGACGCCGGCGCCGAAGCGGACTCGAGTGACTCGGAGGAGTCGTCTTCGTCGGACGAGTCGGATGACGAGCCGTCTCGTCCAGTGGCTACCGGTATACCGGCAGTAGTACCCGCTCCGAGCGTGACGGGTATGGCGACAACAGCAGCGCAAGACCAAACGCGGCCGCAAGTTCCGCCAGCAGCACCGGGAGTAGGGTCCACTCCGCTGGAAAGTGACGAATCTTCGTCGTCGGACTTGTCAGATGACTCGAGCTCCGATGAAGACGAAGGGGGTGCTCGTATTGATCGTACCGGTGGAAAGCCCTCGCCAGTAGCGACGCCGCTGCAACCGCGACGTCAAGAACGGACGACTCGATCAAAGAGTGAGCGGTCATCGTCCTCTTCTTCGGAATCGTCGTCGTCGTCGTCGTCGGATGGTGAAGTCGAGCGGCTATCGTCCAAGCGGCGAAGTCGTGGACGGGCAGAAGAGGCTGCTGCCGACTCTAAATCAAGCCGAAAGCGTGAAAAGCGGTCGCTGTCGTTGCCGCGATCGCCGGATGCTGCGACCCAGCACAGTTCACATCACGACGCGCGCCACAAGGCAGCGACGAAAAGCCGAATGAACGAGTACATGGAGGCGCGCACCAAGAAGCGGAACGACAAGTTGAAGAAGAAGGAGGAGAAGGAGCACGCGGAGCACAAGAAGAAGGAGGAATACGAGAAGGAGTGGGAGAAAATGGCGCAGGAGGAGCGCGAGCGGAAGCGCAAGCAGCAGCAAGCGCGTCGGACCGGACGCCGACGACCTGCCAGTATGAAGACGGTGCGTGTATCGCAGATGCGGCAGCAAATGACCAAGCAAAACCTGCAAAAAGAGATGCCGACGCATCACGACCAACAGCAGCGGCCGAGAGGTGACACGATGGAGGAAGGACGCTCACGCCGTCACTCGCAGCACCGAAACGAGAGCAAGACATCTGGGAGCGAAGAAGACGGCGACCAAGACGGCAACGACGACGAGTCCAAGCCCGCGGCGTCTGCCTTTCAGCCAGCAGCAGACTCGCCGCCGCTCCCGCCTGAGCCGACCGAGGCGGACACGGAGCTATACATCCGTCAGCAGGCGCGTTTGCGTGAGCGCCACGAGATGGAGATGAAGCGCAAGCAGGAGGCCGAGGAGGCGGACCAAGTGCGCGGGCAGATCCATCGCAAGGTGGAGATGTGGGCGTTCGGCAAGGAGCTGCTGCACATGATCCTGACGCTTGACCAGATCTCGAACAGCGACGCGCTCAAGACGTGCCAGCTCATGGTCGTGCAGTCGCCCGACAACGAGACGGTCCGGAAAGCCTACAGGTACAGGTTATCGTGGCGGAATCACGTGCCGTGTCGATGCGTTACTGATAGATGTGTTGACTGGGATGGCGTTACAGGAGCATCATCCGTGTGATCCACCCCGACAAGCTGCGGAACGCATCGGTTCCCGAACAGCTCGAGGCGAAGGAGCTCTTCACCGTGCTGAACCAGGCGTTCGAGCGGTTTAAGACACAAGCGGCGGCCAGCTAGTCGCGCTCGGTACGAAGCAGCAAAATCATGCATGACTCGTTGGGTGGTGCGGTGTGCTTCTGGAGGGTTGAGCCGGTAGAATCCCCATGATCTCATTTTTTTCTGTCATGAAATACGAACGATCGAAGGTCGTAAAGCAGCAACAGCGGTCGGTGGGTTCATTCACGTATGTATGCACCTGCAGGTGGATGAGGCGACATCAAGGCTACTGGGATCAATTGGTCGACCGCGAGCCATCATGCTACAGCCGCATTTTCCCGCGTGCGGTCGCGATCAACCGGTCGAGCTCGCGGACCAGGTAGCTCTTGGAGTTGTACGTGCCGCTGGACAGCAGCAGCTCGCGCTCGCGCTGCAGGCGCTTGAGCTCTTGCTCCGTCGAGCCGGCACCACCGCCGCTGTTGGTCACGTTCATCGCGGCGCTAGCGACTGACGCAACGGCGGCGGATGAGGAGAATACATGCCGCTGCTGGCTCGGCGCATCGTTCTCGCTTCGCGGTGGTGAATAGCGCTCCAGCTCCTCAGCTTCGAACTCCTCGCCGTCCGAAAGCCCAGAGGCGTCAAAGGACCGGCCGCCGCTACTGCTGACACTCGAGACGCGTACTCCCAGTCTAACCCGTGAGGGACCATCGCGTGGATGGCGCGTCCCCCTCCGCCCACCGTCGTGATCGAGCGTGGCGTCCCAATCACTGGACGCCCCGGAACTGTGCTGTGAGCGCTGATCCTCGTCCCGAGCTTGAAACCGAGGACCCGAAGAAGGAATGCCGCCGCCACCCTCTTCATCTTGATACTCTATCCAGTCACTGCCGTCTTCACTACTTCGCACGCGCTGGTGCTGGTGGTGGAACTGCGTCGTTCGCCGCGTCTGTTGCTGCTGAGTTGGACGTGGAGCCTTCGCTGGCGATTGCTTCCGTCTGCTCACCGGCCGAGCTGTTGCGTCTGCATCTCCAAGATCCGACCCAGTTGCTGCCGCTCCGGTCCGCTCGTGGATCCCGCGGAGCTCGTCGAGCTGCCGCTTGATGGCCCGCAGCTCCTCGCGGTCGCCGTCCAGCACGTACTTTTCCTCGCGCGCGATGTACTTGAGCCGGAGCTTCTCGAGCTCCTCCACCACGTGCGTCTCGTGCTTTTTGCGCTCCTCCTGCACCTGCAAGTTGGCTCGCTCGAGTTGCAAACGCAGATGCGCGGCCGCGTCGATCGCCTCGAGCTTGGCGCGCTCCTCCGCCAGATTCTGGCGCTCCAGTTCCGCGATGTTGCCTCTCAGAGCCGCGATCTCCTCGCGTAGTCTCGCCTCCGGCACCTTGCGTTGCTGCCGTCGGTACTCGGCGTAGTCGCGCTCCACCTCTCGAGTGCGCTGCTCCGCTTCGGCTAGCTGGGATTCGAGCTGGGAGACTCGCTGCGCGAGCGCCTCTCGTTGCTGCGTTGCGAGGGGAACCGCGTGGCTCTGGTCACTCGCGAGCCTCTTGCGCAGCGCGTCCATCTCGTCCCGATGCGCGCGCTGCTCCCTCTCAAGCGCGGCCTCGGCGACGCTCAGCCGGCGCTCGCGAGCTTCGACGTCGGCCAGCGCATCGCGAAGCCTGAGCTCCAGTCGCTCGTATTCACGCTGCGCAGCATGCAGCAGCTCGGCGCGCTCTTCCTCGCGGCGAGCCCACTCGTGCTCGAGCTCGTCCATCCGCACTCGCTCCGCCTCTGCAAGCTGCTGCTTCCACTCGCGGGCGTGGTGCGCGAGTCGTCGAGCCTGTTCCTGCTCTTGCTCGGTTATCCTCTCGGCGAGTAACTCGGGCGACGGTTGCGAAGGCGGCGGGCGAACGCGACTTGGAGTTGTGTCAGGATTGATCCCGGCTTGTGAAGGGCCTTCTTGCGCTTGGGCGTACCGGGTGGTATTGCTACTGCTGCTGTTTGGCAACTCCAACTGGGAACCTGGAACAAATCGCGGTGATAGAGAGTCGAGCGCGTCGGTGCGCCGACTTGGGAGCGTTCTCAGCTCAGGGACGAGCCTTCAAACAGCAAGATGGCGTCGTGTGAGCTGGTAAACCAGTGCCTAGAGCCAATGCCAGTCTCGACCAACGTGAACCCTCTCTCTTACCTGGTCTGGGGTGTCCCATCGGAGCGCATCGTCTGCGATGGCCCAAAGTCTTCAAGAGCGGCATCGATGCGAACCATTCCGACACGCTGTCCGGCTTGCGGTGGATCCGAACGGCTTCTATCACGCTGGTGCTTGTCGACACGAACGACGGGCACATAGATGGAGCAGCTCTTGATACTCGTGGACGCGTACGCAGGTTGATCCCCCTGCTCGCTCTTGCTGCCAGCATGAGCCTCACGCCAGTGCGCTGCCGCGTCTTCGTCGGTCGGAAAAGTGCCTCGGCACTCAGCGTCCGGGCAGCAGAAGCGCTCCTCCGAGTAGAACAGGTAGTTGAGACTGAAGGGGGCTACTCCCCCGGTCTCACTGCTGTCTCGACCGCCGATTGGCGCTAGGTCGATGGCGACTGTGCCGCCCATGGCCTGCTTGATCTCTGACAGAGTTGCTGGGCGCTCGCTGATGCAGTACGCGAGATCACGAACGCTCGTCTCTCGCTTCGCTGGTACAGCCAACGGCTGGCTATGAGCTGTGGACATTGGGTATAGTGGACGATGTGAGTGTACCCAAGTAGTTCAACCATGGGGTCGCTAGAGCTCACTGCATCAAACCAGAAGCCCGGCCGTACCTCGAATGCCCTCGTGAAATGGGTGCTCGAACGCGATTGTGAACGTTCCAGCAGTCGCGACGTCACGGATGGCCTTGATCTGCAGCGACAACCGGTACAAGTGACGCTGCTCGCCGTGGGCGTCGACGGCGACATCTTCATCTTCCAACTCTTGCGCGCTGTCTTCACCTGGTGCATCGGTTGAAGCTCCCAGTCGCACGACGCCCCCCCCCCCCCCCTGGTCTTCCTACCTCGTCTCGCAATGGCACTAAGCGCATCCTCTCTTCTGCGTCGGTATCGCTGCCGATCGCTTCGGATAGGTCTAAAGTCGCTTCGGCAAGGCAGCGCTTGGACGCCGACGCAGTGAACTGAACGCGAAAGCAACTAGAACTGCGATCGGACGCGTCGATCGCGCTGACTACATAGCTCCGACGCAGACGCGCGATCGTGAACTCTTTCTCAAAGCCGCAGAATTGGAGCGGCTCGAATGCGTGCGACCCAGACAGAGACAGCGACACTGTCACGCCGTCAGAACCAAACAGCGGCGACAGTAGTGCGTTTGAGAGGCGAACGTGCGTCACGGACACCCTCGCAGTGGTCATTGGCGTCGGTTGCGGAGCGGATGTCGACGTCGTGGCCGCCGCCTGCTCCAGTTCACTGTCGTCATGGGTGTCGACGGGCTCTGGCAGACTGGCGACAGCTTCTCCGTCGGACTTGCCCCGGTCCTCACCACTCAACAATGCAATCGCTGATCCAACGTACTCGATCGAGACCGACGCAGACACGCTGGCGTCCTCACACTCTGGGAAGAGGAACCGCTCACCGACCTTTGCGGTCGTTCCCGGCGGTGGCATTTGCTGATCTTGATCTCGAGAGCTGCTAGCGAACAAGTCACCATCCAGGAGATCGCATAGGGGGATGGTCACGCCGGCGATGATTTGGTTCTCCGTGCAGAGAAACACCGGGAGGCCACCGTGCGAGGCGTCGATGAACGCGCGCAGGTCTTCGAGGCAACTTCGCACGCGGAAGCTGTCCCGGATGGGCGGGAACTCGACCGCGTCGAGGTTGTGGAACACGTCCGTCTGCACCACGACGTCAAAGAGCGAGTAGCTGAGCCAGAACCCCGCAGCTGTCGCGGACGACACCTCCGTCGGATCGCTCGCTGTCAGCGCGCGACGCACTAGAGGGGTGAGATCGCGCGCGCCGCTGATGGCCACCGATACGATGAACACGTCGGTGCCATTCCGAGCGCCGAGCTGCAAGAAGTCGCCGGCGTCATCGGTGATGATTTCCTGGGGGAGCGGCTGACGTGTTGGCGCCACCGACTCGTTTCGACTGATTGCTGCGGCTTCCGTTGGCCGAAGTGCCGCCACTTTATCGCGCTCGTTCGAAGCGCCAGCGCCCTGAGTGGAAGTCGACTTCTTCTTGCTAGAGACCGAGGACAGCGGGGCCTGGGTCGAAGCTGCGAATGGAGACAGGCTCGACCGGATTTGTATTTCGCCGCCGTACCGCGTGTTCTGCAGCTTGAGCCATCGCGCAGGAAGGTCAGGCGTCCTGCCGTTTGAGAGGAGATGACGAAGTGAGTGAGCAAGCTGTGCGTAATGCGCCACATATGCCGCAACGAGCACCAACCTCAAGTCGAGGAAGAACCACCCGAGGCTCAGGATGTCCGCCGCCTCCGCTTCGCCTGTCCGTCTCGGTGACCGGCTCGACGCCACGCCACCGCCGCTGCCGTCTCCTACGTCGATGCCGTACAGAAACACCTTGATCCGCGGGCTGTACGCCTTGAGCTGTCGGAGCTTTTCCATTGGGAGCGTCCACGTGAGCGCGCCGTCTCCTGGAGGCCATTTCGCCTCTTCAAGCAGGCCACTGCGTCTGCCAGCGGGAACGGCGTGTCGTCTGTCAGGAGGAGAGCTCGAGCTTCTCCTCTTGCTGCGTCCATTCGATGAGATAGACGCGAGAGAGCGACTGCTGCCTGTCGACAGCAACGATGGGCGGCGGGAGTTGCGCGCGGCGTCCGCCTTCCAGACCGACCCGCGCGACTGCCTCGCCTGCTTGTCAATGATCGCGAACACCCGCAGCTCACGTAGCGCCGTCGAGTCCGCGATCGGGATCTTGAGCGCGCGCACCCGCGTCGCCTCGATCGAGTACGTCCAGGCCGCGTTGTCGAGTAGGTGGCGACCGGTGGTGCGACGCGCAGGGGAAGAAGCGGCGGCAGTCGAGCGACGCGGCGGCGAGGCAGCATCTGCATCTCCGTCGCTCGCGCTCTCGTCTAACAGGCGAACATGCTGTTCTTGACGCCTGGCGCCAGCTTGGACTGGTGGAGAGCGGCGTCGAGCGTCGGAGTCTGCGTTTGAAAGGCCGCTGTCGCTCTCGTTGTCGCCGTTCGGTGCCGCTGGCAACGAGGAAAGAGGCGCCACAGGCGACGGCGACGGCGACGGCGACGGCTCCGCGGTCGAGGCTGGGGCGCCTCCGCCGACGGGGGACTCGGCCTCGTACTCCTCCTCGCCATACTCGTCCGAGTAGTCCGCCGTGTCCGCCATGGCGACCGCAATCTGGCGAAGTATTGGGGCGAGAAGTGTCGCAATTCGGGGCAACGGCATGCGAAAAGACGCGACAAGAAGAGATTAAAACAGTACAATTACGATTGATTCAGTACCAGTGAAAGCATTGGTACTGATATCTGATAACGAATGGCAAAGATCGGCGTACGAGTCAGGGCTATTGCCATCGACACGACACCACGCGACTGCAAACAGATCTGCACGCTGGTGCCTGCTCGGCGTCGGCACACCGCAAGGCGCCAGGTTCTGGCTGCGCGCTAGGCGGTCGCCAAGTCGCCTTGTGTGACGCGCGTCCAACGACAATGGGTAAAGGAAGCACTAGAGGTCGTGGACGAGCAGCGGCGGCGAGTCGGCATCGCCGCCAACGATGCTCGCCACGCCACTGGTATAGCTGCTCTTGGAGTTGCAGTACACGTGCGTGAGTTTCCGGAGTCTGTCCGTCGCCAGCGTCGTGTGGAAGCGAGAGTGCACGTGGTGGGCCATCGAGCCGAACGCCACGTTGGGCGCCGTGCTTGCGACCGGCAGGTCGAAGATCGCCCACGCGAGCTGCTGCAGCTGCGGGAACTGGCGGCGCTCGACCCAAAAGTCGGTCGGGTGCACCGTGCCCGACACGAGCAGGTCCCAGTACGTCTCGTTGCACGCCTTCAACTCGGCCACCATCTCCTTGTACTTCTCGAGCTGCGCCAACACGTCCACGTCGCGGTGCTGCTGCGCTTGCGGGAGGGACTGCAGGTGCTCGCGGCAGTACTGGACGATAAAGGCCTCGGCCTCGCGCTTCTTGGCGGCGTCCAAATTGGCGCCGAGGTGCAGCGGGTCCAGTAAGTACGCGACGCCGTGCGCTTCACTGTAGATCGCGTTGAGCCGGTCGTTGACGCACGATGTGATCAACGCCTTCTCCTTCTTGTTGACCAGCTCCATGGACGCGAACGTGTTCAGCAGATCGACAAAGCTCGAGTACACTTGCGAGAGCGGGACGCGCGTGGTCTCGAATTGTGTCAGCCGTTGCTGCAACGGCAGCAGGATGGCCAGCGAGTTGGTGAGATCCTGCACGAACGACTCGCTCAGCACGAAATCCTGAATCCGCTTGAGCTTGTTCTGCTCCTCCGGCGACGAGCTCGACTCGACGAAATCACGGCGCGCGACCAACGCGTAGAACTGCTTCTCGAGGCCCAACACCGACTCGAGCGATTCGCAAAGCGAGCCTGCGACTGGTAGCAGCGGAGTGGCCGTCTGCGCCTCGTTGTCAGACGCCTGCAGCACGCGCAGCTGACTTTGCAGCTTGTGATTGGCGTGAAGCACCTTGACGATCTCGACCACCGACGTGGTCGCGGCGCCGAGCCAGGGCAGCACGCTCGCCATGTCGCTCATGAGCGACCTCATCGCGTGGCAGACGCACCCGTAGAAGAATACGCACTGCGGGTGCTTCTTCTGCAGCTTCTCGCGCGTTGCCTTGGACAGTGAAGCAGTCGTGGGCGCGACGACGCCGCAGAACACGCTCTTCTTGTTCCTGGCCAGCACCGCTTCGATGGTTTCAAGAGCGATCTCTTCGTTGTGACCGACACCAGCGACACTGCCGCTGCTGATGCCATTGCTACCGATCGCACCCGTGATGGTGGCGCTGTTGGTGGCATCGCTCGGACTGGAGGGTACCGACTCGAGGTAGTACGGGGCGCCCTCCGAGACGACACCGAAGCTGGTGTTGCCGCTGCCCGTTGCGTCGACCCAGTTCTCGATTGTGAGGTAGCACTTCTTGCCCGCCAGCACCTTGTGCACCTTGGACAGCGACGTGTTGTGCTCCAGGTCGAGCAACTCGTTCTCGAGCTCCTCGCGCGTCGGCGCCACCGCGTCGTTGCGCAGCACGCGCAGCGCGCTCAGCAGCAGCTCGTTGTCGACGTTCTCGAACGGCTGTCCCGTCGCGTACATCCAGTGCGCGAACCGCCGCTTGAACACGCCATTCTTGGTGCCGTAGTCCGGCTTGCGCGGCTTGCCGATCATGGCCGACGGCGTCGTCGACACGAGCTCCGCCGTGGCCACGGGGATCCCAGAGGCAGGCGCATGACCTGAGGGACGAACGCTAGAGGCACCTGCGGAGCCCACGCTGGCGGCGAGCTTGGGCTTCTTGGAGTAGAGACACTTGTTCTCGAAGTGCGCGCGCACGCGCTCGACCTTGGTCGTGCCGTACCGGTGGATGACGGCGTGGCAGCGGTTGCAGACCACCGTCTTGTCGTCACACACGGTCGTCTCCTTCCAGATCTCGTCCCGCCGGCGCCCGCCCTTGCGCTTCTTGCGCACCCCCGGCTCCCCGTCCGCCGCCGCCGCCGCCGCCGGGTCCGGCGGCAGCGCGAACGCTTGCTGGTCACTCGCCATACTGCACCTGCTTGGCGCTTCCGTGGGGATTTTTGAAAGTAAAACCCAATGACCCAGGTTGTGGGTGAGCGACTGGCGTGGGTTCTCCCCCTTTCCCGTGGTTTTCTCCCCCTCCTCTGGCGGTGGGTTATTCGGACCGGGCGCAATAACCGGTGGGTTTTACGAGCGAAACCCACCCGTTTTCTACCCCTCAAACACGAAATTACTGTTAGCTCATCAACCCGTGGGTCAGGAACCCACGGGTTGACCCGCCCAGCCCTGCTTCCCTTTCCTCTCCTGGCAAAAAGTGCATGCACTTTCTCGCTTCAATCCGCGTTTCCCGCCCATACAAACCGCAAGTCGGTCCGGATCGGGAAGTGATGGCCAAGAAGGGCGGCAGCGCTCGGCGCGTGTCCGGCGCGACGCCCGCGATGGCGCCGGAGCTGGGCGAGCTGCGCGCGGAGCTGACGCGCGCGCTGACGAGCAGCGTGGAGCAGACGGTGGACGCGGTCTGCGCGCAGTTCGACGAGGCGATGGGCGACTATGCGCGCCGCGTGCACACGGGGCTCGCGATCGACCCGCTGGCCGACTACGACATGTACCACGGCTGCTGCGTGCGCCTCGTCCGATATATCGAGGCCAACATGGAGACGTCGCCCGAGTTCGCGCAGCAGATGGAGCGCATCATCCTCGCGTGCCACAGCAACGCCGCAGAGCACGTGCTGCGCTCGGTGGTCACGAAGGATCTCTGGTTCCACCGCCGCCGCGAAGCAGGGGAGCCCACCGGCCCCTTGAAAAAGGAGAAGGCCGCGAGTGCAGCGTTGGGCAGGCAGCAGCCGCCGCCTCCTCCTCCGCCGCCGCCTCCTGTAACGCGCTCGGCGGACAAGCGTGGCGTCGCAACGCGTTCGGCGGACAGGACGGGCGTCGCAACCCGGTCGGCGGAAAAGACGGGCATTGTGGCACGATCCGTTGATCGAACCAGAGTGGCGACGCGCTCGGCGGAGAAGAGAAGCGCGGGAACGCGGACGCGCAGTGGTTCCCGGGAGCCGTCGCCTGCGCCGAAGCGCCCGCGTCGTGCCGCGGCGCGTGTCGTGCTCCACACGGAAAGCTCCGAGGAGGAACAAGAAGAGGACGCTGAAGAAAACGAAGTTGTCAGCGTGGACGACGACGAGGAAGAGGAAGAGGAGGGCGAAGAGGAGGAAGAAGAGCCCACCAAGCCACGCAGAGGCCGACGCGGCCGCCCGAGTCAGCCGCACTATGAGCAGGCGGACGAGTTACTGCTGAACTTCAAGGACACAATCGGCGAGCTGTGCTACCCGGACCGCCGGACGCCGGAGCAAACCAAGTTCTTCAAGGAGCGTTTGCGCCGATCGATCGAGTTCGTGGACGCACAGCTTTGCAAGCCGCCGCCGGGACAGTTTTGCTCGCGCGAATGCAAGAAGCTGCGCGCAGAAATGTGCAACGGCGACAAGCCTTGCAAGAACAAGACGTGCCGGATCTGGCACGACGTCGAGGTCCACACCGATTGCTGCGAGAACCCGCAGTGTGAGTTTAAGAACCGCATCATGCTGCGCGAGACGATGCACAAGATTGAGCACGCGAAGCAGGATCTTCAGCGAAACCGCACGGAGCTTCAGGTCAAGCGCAAGCATCTCGTGGCCACCAAGCGCGGCGATCAAAACGACCGCGAAAAGTTAATCGAGACGACGCTACTCGAGAACGAGATCAGTCAACTGGAGCACGATATCGAGGAAGCAGATGAAGAACTTAGCCGTCTGACCGCTACGAGGAAGGCCTTTTGGGGAATCCTGAACGAAATCGGCGTCAAGCTGAGCGATGACGTTGCGGACGAGTTCCCCGATTTCGACACGCACTACACGAGTCGACGACCTCCTCGTAAATCGAAGACGCCACAGAAGAGCAAGCGTTCGGTGTCTCCGACGCCTACGCCTCCTGCTCGCAAGAGTGAGCGTCCCCTTCGCCGCCGCGGTGCTGGGCCGCACGAAGAGTCCAATTATGCTGTTTCGACTCGAGCGACTCGACGCAGTACGAGGGCAACGCAGGACAACGACGCGCAAGTAATCGACGTTGATGAGGAGGAGACCAAAGAGGGGCACAGTGATGACGACCAGGATGCCTCCTACGAGCCCCAGCACGACAAGCACGAAGAGGGGAGTGAAGGTTTGACTGAAATGGCTCCTGCAGTAGGCTTCACTCTCCGAACGAACCCTCCGTCGAGTGTCGCTCCTGTCGAAAAGCATGCTGCCGAGCAAGACGCTGAGGACGTTCAAGAAGCTGCGACCGTTGATTCGCAGGATGCCACCCAGAACGCTGACCCCGAGCCTGTGCAAGACGAAGTGGTTGTCGAAGCGGAGCGCGAGATTCATGAAGAGACTGAGGTCGAGCATCATGAAGAAGCAGAAGTCGAACATCCCCAGGAAGTGGTGACCGCACGTCACGACGAGGCTGTGGTCGAGCAGCATGACGAAGTTGCAGTGGAGCACCATGAAGAAACAGTGTATGAGGCTCGTGAGGTAACCTCGCTCGACGTTCACGAAGACCAGGTGGACGATGAAGAGGAGAACGCCTTCTCGGCCATGAACGCCCGCTGGCCTGGAGGGCTCTGATCGCGCACCATTGTCGTCGGGAAATCGCGTTATCTGCAGGAGTTTGGCGTCGATCGTGGGCTCCTCTTTTTGAATTTTTCTTTTCTTCAAGTGCCGTCTTTGTAGCGCAAGACGCAGGTGCCAAGACGGTTGGGCTGTAAATCTTAACTGCGGGAAGTCGCTGGCCGGGCGCTTCGCGACAACAGTAAACCACGCTGCAATACATGAAGTTTCATCGTTCCGGGCCTTGATGGGGATGGAGCTGATGACTCGTCTTGCGGGATGACCAGATATCCAAGTCGTCGCGCGTTCACTCGCGATCGAAGTAAGCGACGTTGTCACTGTGCCGGTTGCGGTTGATGCCTTTGTGCTAATGCTCACGCACCCAATGCCTCAATCACTCAGTTTGCCATCGACGAGAAGCCGTAAAAATAGCAGCGACAGAGCTCTTCAGTGTGTGAGATCGAGGTTTCCGCTTGTCACTTGCAAGCGCTCTCAAGGAGGCCGCCCGAGTGCAAGGGAGCAGCACGGGACACCGGGGCTGCGTGCTTCTCGTCAGTAGATGACGGAGACGAAGCCCACCTCCGCGAATTCAGCCAGACGTGTCCAGTTCTCGCGCTCGAGTACGCAGAACAATATCGGCGAGAGGCGTGAAAGTGATGGCGGAAGAATCACCGCGGCGGCCCTCGCCGCTGCTCTAGTTGGCGCGGCTCAAGACGTGAAGGAGGCCAGAACGACGCCGACATCGACCGGGGAGAATGTTGCACCGCTGGAAGCCCCGGTGGCTCCGATTGGCGGCGCACTCGATGACGACGAAGATGTTGAGGCGGCAAAAAAGCTGACGGCTGAGCTGCAGCTCGAGATGCTGCGCGGCAAGTTGGCCCGGCGCAACCAGATCATCGAAGTCATCCGCCGCGCGTACTATCACGACGTCGTGGTTGTCAAGGAGGAGCTGCGCAACATGGCGAAGCAGCCGACGACGACCCACAGCGGCGAGGACAAGCTCTCCAGCGTCCCGTCGGTCGATTTGAGAGACGTGCTGCCCCTGTTCGCGCCAAGTGAGACGGTGCTGCGCGTTCACCCATGCGAAACGTGCGGCGGCCACCTGGAGCTCGTTCACGGAGAGGTAGGTCGTTCGTTTTTGCACTTGCTGATCATCGCGATGGCTTACACTGCTGTTGGTCTGAGTTCTCTAGAGCAAGGAGTTGCAGGCTGCTTGGCAGGAAATGGTGCGCGCGTCCAAGGGCGAGCAGCAGATGCGCAGTGTTGTCCACCGAATGCGCACCGAGGCCAAGGAGATGGAGGAGGTGAACGAGGCGCTGCAGCAGCGCGTCAAGGCGCTTGTCAGAGAGAACGCCTACACGCTCGATCAGCTCCAGGCTGCGCGGAAGAGCGAGCGAGAGCAAAAGACCACGATCGCCAGTCTTCGTTCAAAGCTACAGCTTGCACAGGCGACACAAGAGGAGATCGACCGGCTCGCGACCGAGTTCAAGGACATCAAGCAGCGCTGATTCGCTCCAACCACGACCGCGACATCTTTTCCGCATCGAACAACCACCTCAAGGAGGAGCTCGCGGAGGTGACGAAGGCCCTGCACGCCGTCAAAGTTGAGAAGGCGCAGCTGGAGTCAGACTTTGGCACAAGCTGTACGTTTGCATTACGCGCGTTGGCGTGCTAGCGATCGCGAGGTGAGTGACTGATCTGATCGCGTGCGCCATGACAGACTATCGCCTGCAGGAAGAGCTCAAGAAGAACGCTCAGCTCAGTGAAGAACTCACGTCCACGCAAGTGCAACTCAAAGACAAGACGGTGCTGAGCGACGAGCTTCAGCGCTCGTTGTCGCGCCTCAAGGAAGAGCTCGCGACAACGCTGCAGCGCTTCGAGCAGACGAAACGGCACTTGGAGGACCAGCTGATCGAGGAGGAGCGTGCACGCGAGGAGCTGCAGGAGCAGAACCTCGAGTTCCGCAAAATGAACAAGAAACTGGCAAAAGATCTCGAGAAGCAAGCCAGCGGAGGGAGCAGCTCCGATCAGCGGCCGTCGTCTCCTGACAAGGGGCCTAGTCGGGGTAAGGGCACGGGAGATGGCCGACACGTAGACGGAGATGGAAGCGGCCAATCGTATGGCCCCCCAGCGAGAGGAGCGGCTCGGAACAGGATGGAGCAGCTCCTGCTACAGTTGGAGCGCTCACAGATGCACGAGAACGACCTCGTCGGCGCGCTGGCACGAGTGGCAGCGGCATCTTCGGCCCGGCCGCCGCCAATGCGTCGTCAGCTCAGTCGAATGCCCAGCACGACGGTTATTACCCGTTTTGTGCCAGTTGACAACGGAGGCGACAGCAAGAAGCAAGGCGCGGGCTCGGGGGTTGACAGCAGCAACTCCCTCTCTGGCAACGGCGGTACTAGCGGAGGAACAAGCGGCGGCGCCATGAATGGATCGAGAATGCTCAGTATGGAGGCAGACATGGCCGAGGAAGACTCGATTGGCGCGTTGGAGATTAACGAGCAGAACTTTGAGGCGTACCACCAAGAAGTGCATCGCATGCTGACCGAGATCGAGGACGGCAAGGACAAGATCGCCAAGCAGCAAAAAGTGATCACGGTGAGTGTTCCGTCACAAGGATTTGGTGACCAAAATCAGATTGTATCTGACGTGAAGGCTTGACACTGCGCCTTCCACCCGACTATAGGACATGGAGCGCAAGAACCACGGGCTTGGGGATCGGTTCGAGGAAGCCAAGCTGACTATTGAAGCGCTCACGGGGAGGTAAGACCGCGGCCCGCTTGCTGAAGGACTGCCACGATAACGATGCTGGTAATTGATCGTTGCTCGGTCCGACAGTGTAAACGCGCTGAAGATGCGGCTTAACCAGGATAGCGCTGGTGCGGCCGAGCAGCTCGAAGCCATGACGCACCAGATCGAAGACGGTAAGCGCGACCGCCAATTCGAATCGGACAAGGTCAACATACTTGCCGAGTTTCTGAGGATGGTCTCGCAAAAAGTGCACGATTTGTGCGACAACGCCGTGCTGCTCGACGAGATCGATCTCGACATCGTTCCCAATATCGAGGATGAGCGTGGCAACTCCATGGACAGCGACGGACTCGCGGAGCTCCAGCGCAAGAAGCGGGAGCTGCGCCGCAAGGTTCTGATGGAGAAAGGCATCCAGAAGTTCTCGCAACAGTTACAACCGCGCGAACCTGATCGGCATGGAGCTGCAGCGCTTCCAGGAGAGCGCCAACCGCGTACGCGAAGATCTCGACCACGCCGAGAACAAGATCGACTCGGAGCTGCTGCACATCCGCACGCTAGATGCGGAGCTCGCGAAGCTGCGCCTGACGGTCGAAATGGGCAAGACGAACCTGGTCAAGGCCGAGAAGTCCCTGGTACGCTTTACAGGTGGTTTACTTTGCTGTTGATTGGTATCACGCCGCGCTCACGGATTTATCTCTCTGTCTAGCGGATGTCAACAGCTGATCTGCAAGAGGCGCAGGCGAAATGCGTGGCGCAGTCGCTTGAACTCGCGACGCTCTCGGCTGCACATGAGAAGCTGCAAGAAGATGAGAAGCGACTCACCATGATGCTGTTTGAAAAGACCAAGGCGTGGGAGAAGGAAGCCACTACGAGCGCGAAGCGCATGGAGCAGCTCGGACGACTGCAAGCTCAGGCTGACGAGCTCACAACCGAGCGCGACGACCTTCAGAGCCGGGTACCCCTCCTTTCCCTGCGATGCTAGTGGTGATAGCGTGAATGCTGACCGTCTATCTCTCTGTCCTCGCAGCTCAAGGAGATCGAAGACCTGGCTGAATATCGCCGCCGCACCAACTGCAGCGTCGGCATCTCAGTCGCCCCGGATACGACCGAGATCGAGATCCAGACGGACCGATGGAAGCCGCAGGGGCTGATTCTGCGGCAGCGGAATGGCGCCGACCGGATGCCGCAGCGGTATCTCGGCAAAGCGTCCGTCATGATCGCGTGTCCAGAGCTGAGCAGACTGCCGCCACCCCGTGACTCGTCACTCAATCAGGAGTCCACTGCGAGGCTGCCCGAGAACGATGTCAGCACTCTGAAGCCCGTGTTATCCTCCTCCGTGCCATCGCTTCCGTTTCCAGAGACAGATGAGCTGGCACGTCCAGGAAACGGCTTTGTCGAGATGAACATCTATCCTTCGGCCCGAGTGGGCGGACGTCAGATCAAGACGAGTCATGTCGGCGCACGTCCCAAGGCACTGTCGCGGTTGTTCCTGTCATCCGACGGCATCTCGCAGCGGTACATGCCGACTAGCTCGCCTCAACAAGCTTTCGGACCTGACGAGGGCCCTGACGCGTCGTCAGCTCACGGAAAGCGGCCCGCAACGACACTCTAACGCTGCGATGCAGGCCACCACGCCACCAGCATTCAAGACAGAGGCGTAAAGGAAGCGCTTTCATTACTATCACTGCATCCACGCGGAGTCCTCTACGCCAACGGGAACGTCTTCTCAATGAACTTGACGCCCTCTACCTCGAGCCGCGCGAGCGCAGGGGCGTAAATGTCGGGCGTAGTGGGCGTGAGCACGCCGCGGCCCTGAACTGCGTCCTGCAGGATCATGCGCACGCCGATGGCGGCCGTGACACCCACCGTCTTGGCCATGATGGTGTCTTGGCCGCCGCTGCCGTACCCAACGAACGTGGACGTGCGCTTCTCCTTCTTGCCGTCCGGGTACTCGACGCCGAATTCGTGGTGCATGATGGCCATGTCGCGCTCGTCGGGCGCGTACGCGAGCTTGTCCTGCAGGAGAGTGCAGAACGAGTCGAGCAACGAGGGTGCGCTACTTGCGAGGGGCGTCTCGCTGTTGAACGCGCCCAGGAACTCGAGGAATCCACGCGCCTCCGGCGTAATCTTGCTGTTGGCATGGCGCGAGAGCTCCTCCAAAAGCGCCGGCCACGACTTCGAGTTCGCCGTCAAGATGCTCTCAGCCGAGCGCTCGAGGTCGAGCAGGCCGAGCTGCCGCAGTTGGTACAGGATCTGGCAGCACCCAGCGTAACGCAGCGTGCCACGGAAGATCGAGTGCGCCTCTGGGATGCCGTAGATGTCTGCATAGGGCAGCGAGTCGCGGTTGGAGATCTGCTCGAGCGCGAAGGCAGGAAGGAAGTTGACGCGCTCGCTGCTTGCGAGCAGGTCCTCGCCCTTGACGTTGACGATGCGGCCGTCCTTCTTGTACTGCGCGGCGTTTAGAGCGGCAGTCAGCACGCCACGCGGGCTCCAGCTGAACTTGTATCCAATAGGATTGTCAGCGGCTTCGGGCGCGGGCAGCCCGCCGCAAACGGACGAGAAGCTCACGACCGTTCCGTCGCGCGCCTTCACGTCGTCGATAACCTTCATAGCGCTCATGTGGTCCATGCCCGGGTCGAGGCCGAGCTCGCACAGAATAGGCACGCCTGCCTGCTTCGCACGTTCGTCCAGAGCGCGCATCTCAGGCGACACGTAGCTCGCGGTCACGAGCGGCGTCTTGCCGGCGATGCACTTGTCAGCGATGGCCAGGTGCATGGGTGCCGGCAGAAGCGACACGACGCAGTCAGCTTCGGCACAGAGCTGAGAGATTTTCGCGGTCTCACTCTCGCTCAAGACGTTGACCGTGAGCGGCGAGATGTTGGTGCGCGGAGCCAGCGATCGCGCGATGCGCGCAGCCTCGCCATCGATCGCTGACACGACGCGCACGTGGGTCGAAGGCTCCCGCGAGAGGTACTCGACCAGCGGAGTGGCGACCAGTCCTGCGCCGAAGCACACGACAGTTTTGGGGCGAGAAGAAGCGTCGGAGGAGTCCGTGACTGTCGTTCCCGTCAAAGACGGCGGCGACAACGGAGCTGAACGGCCGGCCTCGTCCTTGCGCGAGACGCCCTGCGTCTTAGAGTAGTCGGTGCCGCAGAAGTCGGGCAGCTCCGTGACGGTCGCGCTGGCCCCCATCGTGAGCTCGGCGAGCGCACGGATCTTTGTAAGCACGGCGTCTAGCTGCTCGCGATCGCGCATGCTGATCTGGACGATGGCGCTGGACATGGTCTTGCTCTGGTCCTCCTCGTCGCTGTAGTTGGGGCGCACCTGGCAGTCGACGAGGTAGAACCCGCCGTCTCCGTCGTCATGCGCTTCGATCAAGTTGAGCACCTGGTTAATGAGTCCCGAGTCGAACAAGTGGCCTTCAAGGCGGATGCACGTCGACCCAGCAACGCGCTCCTTGTCACTCAAGTAGGCGCGCTGGCGACTGCGTTCGCGCTCGGCGCGCATGCGGTGGATGTACTCGAAAGGCTGCGTCAGCCGTCCGTTGCTGGCGATGCACGCGCCCAGCAGCTCGCTGGGCATCTTGGACTGACCAAGCGGCGCTCGCGCGTCCGTGTTGCGCGCGAGGACGTCGACGTAGCCGAGCAGCTTGTCGCCAAAGAGCTCGCTGGACTCACGCGCGAGCTCGCTGGGCAAAATGTCGACGGCCATCATCATGAGCGAGTCGCGCGCGTCGCCCGCGAGGCCGTCGTCATCCTGCACCATGCGCTGCGTCGACAGGTCGTAGCGTGCGAACGGGCGCTCGATCTCGGTCGCAAAGTCGAGGAACTCGACGCCGCCGCCGATGTCGCACGAAATGTCGGCGACGCCCTGCAGCTTGGTGTTGCCGCCGTCGACACGAAGCTTCTGGAGCTGCTCCCGCGTTAGCAGCCGCGGGAACCGGTCGTCCCAGTACATGCAGTTGACGAGCAGCGAGGTGTAGGGCACGACGCGCTCGTGGAACACGGACTCGTAGCGCTCCGGATGGCGGTAGTAGTCTGCGCGCGACACGGGTCCGCTCTGGGCGTCGATCGGACGCACGAAGAAGTCGAGGTCGTCCACGACCGTGCCGTACACCATGTTGGTCGCGTCTTCGCCCCGCGCGCGCGACTGGAGCGCCGGCAGCTCGGACGGATGCACCATTCGGTGCGGTAGCAGCTGGAAGATCTCCTGCGCGCCCTTGGACACGTTGCCATTGCCCGTGAAAACAAACGTCAGCGGCGCCAGGTCCTTGGGGATGCCTCCCGCGCCCTTGAGTCGCTTGCCAGCGCGCTCGACGGCGTCGCGGGCGTGGTCCAAGTCCGAGTACATGTAGGCGGACGCGATGTTGACAAAGGGCGTCGAGATGCCGAGGTTGAGCAGCCGCTCGCCGAGTCCGCGCATGCCCGCGAGCATGCCGGCGCGGCCGGCGTTGCGTCCGAAAGCGAGCAGTCGGCGGCCGCCGCGCTCTCCGCCCTGTGTGATGCACTCGTAGTCGATGAGGCGCACCTTGCGCTCGAGCACGGCGTCCAGCAGCGCCATGTTCTCGGCCTGCGCCTTGACCGTGTGCGAGAAGAAGAGGTAGGTCTTGTCGGGCAGCAGGCTGGGCACGGGCACCTGCTTGATGCCGAGGATGACGCTCGCGGGCGCCAGGTCGTCGCTCACGGTGGCGCCCGCGCGCGCGTACTGCTCGTCCGAGAAGACGCGCGCGCGCGAGGGCTGCACGACCACGCGCACGCCGCACTTGACGAGCTGGGCCACGTGCGCGGGCGTCAGCGGCGCGCGGCGCTCCCACTTGTTGTACACCTCGCGTACGATGCCCACGACGCAGGACGAGCTCATGGCGGCGCCTCAGTCTCTCTATATGCGGTAGGTTGATGTAGTTCCAGCCTTGCGAGCACCGTGGAGTGAGAGGGAGTGCGCGAATTGCCGAGTGAGCGCGGCGGATCGCGATAGCGAGCGGCGTCCATACTGTAAAGTGCATTGGGCTCCTGGAAGGTGTTGAAGATCGCGATGGCGCTCGTCGGGCGATTTCGAGCGTGGTGATTGGTCGGAACTCGGTAGATCTGTATCTGGATTGGTGCAAAATGGAAGGGGCGTTGAAGCTTCGAGAGCGAAAAGGGTTTGGAAGTCTCTTTGAGCCATAATACGAGGGTAGGGTTAAGCAGCCATCAAAATGGCACCGTGAGACATAGTGGGGCCAAGTGAGAGGCCTGTAGACGGATCTGCGGGAGATGCGCACGGACTTTTACAACACTGGCTGCATCGAATCATGGCTGCAGAAAGCGGCGCGATGCAAGTGTACACTTTAGACGGCTTGCATCACTTCACCTGCATGTTCACCGTCGGAAGCCTATCAAACGACACCTTCAACGCCGCCGTATGTTCGTCGTCACACGCGAGTGGAATGACGACCGGCGCGTCGGTGCGAGTTCGTTCGACGCACGGCCCGTCATCGCAAAATCCTGATCCGCGTAAAAAAAGTGCTGGACAATTATCAAATCTACTGAATCTTGTTAGTGACAAGTTGTGCTCGAAATAATCCTCGAGATAGTGATAATACCCCCCCCAAAGTAGTGCCACCAGCGCACTCGGCTTTTCGACTGTGACATTCCGACATCCAACACCAGTCGAGCAAGTCACAATGCTTAGCCGAGGCGGATGGCGGCGGCTCGCGCGCGCGGCGGACGCTTCGCGGGCTTTCAGCGCCGGCGCCAGCGCAAGCGGCCAGCGCAAGTGCGTGGCGTATCGGCTGGGCACGGTCGAGTACGAGACGGCGTGGGGCTGGCAGAAGGAGCTCATCCGGCAGCGCATCGCGGCGACGCGCGAGGGCACGCCCATCGACCACGACGTGGTGCTGCTGCTGCAGCACCCGAGTGTCTACACGCTCGGCCGCGGTGCCACGATGGAAAATGTCAAGTTCGACCCGGCTGTGGACGACCTGAAGCTCATCCGCGTCGATCGCGGCGGAGAAGTGACCTACCACGGGCCTGGACAGCTCGTGGTCTACCCGATTCTGGATCTTACGCACCACAAGAAAGACCTGCACTGGTATCTCCGCCAGGTCGAGGAAGTGGTGATCCAGACGTTGGCCAAGTTTGACATTAAGGGCGAGCGCGTGGAAGGATTGACGGGCGTCTGGGTGGAGGAACCAAGCAGCAGCAGCGGTAGCCAGGCGCAAGTGCAAGGCGGCGACAGCGAATACGAGCGAGATATGCGCAAGATCACGGCCGTCGGCACGCACGCGAGCAAGTGGATCACCATGCACGGGTTTGCAGTCAACGTGACCACGGATCTGACTGCGTTTGGCCGGATTATCCCTTGCGGAATCGACGACCGCGCCGTGACGAGCATCGAGCGGTATCGGCCGGACGCGTCGCTCCAGGTGGTCGAAGACGCGGCCATCCAGTCGCTCGCGGAGATCTTCCATCTCGACATTGTTGACGTGACAGCAGACACCCCGTTCCCGTCGGGTCTTTAGGTTATTGTGGTGCACGTTGCAGAAGCTGGAGCTCGGCGGCACGAAGGATGTCATCAACGCTTGCAAGGCCGCCGTTGCCTGCACAACCACCGCAATCAACCGGTTAGCGAGGCAATATATGAAATATAGAGCTCATTGCACGACATTCGGGTCTTTTTCCTGTAACGTTACCAACAACTCCGCACGCTAGCTTCTTCTCGACAGGAGGGATCATCGCATAGCCAAGCTCTTGCAGCACGGCGAGGTGTCTTGCTGTCAGTGGGTGGTTCCACATGTCGGTGTTCATCGCCGGCGCAAACAGAAACGGCTTGCTCATAATCCATGCGCGGGCGACGCACGTCTGGGAAGCACCCACAACGTTAGTTTAGGTAGTCAATCGGTTGGATAAATGGAGACGGCAATTCGTTACCAGCAGGTTGTCGGCGAGCCCGTTCGCGAGCTTGCCCAGTGTGTTGGCCGACATTGGCGACACCAGCATGACGTCGGCCCAGTCCTTGAGCTGGAACATACAACCAGTGGTCAGTCGTGTGCGTGGCTGCTTGTTGGACCGCTCCTCTCGATCGGCCGCACCTCAATGTGCAGCACGTCGTCTCCGACCACCTTCCACGACGCCCACTCGTCCGTATCGCGGAAGACCTGGACGGTTCCGTGATCTTGGGCGTCGCAGAACTGCTGCCAGAAGACCGGGTGGTAGTCCTTCGCGCGCTCCAGGAAGAAGTCGGCCGACTTGGTGATGACGACGCGGACCTGCGTCAACAGCCAGCGAAAGAGGTGACGTCCGTGTCACTGATATCGCGTTGAATCAGGTAGACCGCACGGCACCTCGGCGCGCTCGGAGAACCGGACCGCGAGCTCGGGCACTTTGACGGTAGCGACGCTGCCGCTCGCCGCCAGCAGCACGCGCGGCTTCCTGCCCGGCGTCGCCATCGCCTTGAGCTTTCGTCGATCGCAATTGAATTGCACGCAGGACAAGGATTGATCAACCCGGTCAATTATCAAATCAAACATTCTCAAAGGTACGAACAGCTATGCGCACTTTGTATGCGAACTTAGCCATATAAAATGTGAGGGCGGCGGCAGTCCTTCTGTTTTAGCGCGGGAGTTCATAAGCCTGGGTCGAACTTGAAAATTGACCGCAAACCGCAATGGGCGACGGCGTCGACGCGGCGCTCGCTGCGGTGGACTCAGCGGCGCAGAAGCGGCTGCTGGCGCTCGCAGGGACTAAGACAAGCGCTTCGCGCGCCACCGACGCGTTCCTGCCGTTCGCGACGACTGCGCTGGACTCGAGAGGCGATGGAGGTGACGACGTAGAGCGCGCTGCCGGGCTGCGGCTGTTGGCGCAGGCGTTCGGATCCCGACACGCAGCGTGGGCGAACTCTGAGACTTCGCGTAGCAATGAACGCGCGCCCGGATCAGCCGCTGGGCGCCGGCAAGTGGCCGTGTTCGCCGCGAAGGTCGCGCAGTCGGCGCTGAAGGCGTGCGCTGGTGTCGCTGACAAGGCGAGCGGTAAGCACTGTGCGTGTGCGTGTTTCTTTGCTTAAGAGGGAGCTAACACTTCAGTGGTGCGCACCAGCGGCCGACGTCATCGCTGCGATGGACCTCGCGTGCTGTGCGCTCTACGTCGCGTGGACGTTTGAGAGCGACGCGCGCCTCGGCGACCTGGTCATCGACAACCTGCTGTACCAAGTCGCCAAGAAGTACTCGGAGGTGCAGCAGGTACGCGCTGGTTCCTACTGAAGATCTTCATGAAACACGCTTCTCATGTTGACGCGCTTATGGCTCTGTGTGGGCGTAGACGAACGCGCAGGCGTCCGCCGCGTGTGTGCTCGCGTGCACTCATGTTCGTCTCTGGAGCCTGCACTCCACGCTGTGCGCTCGAAACGGCCAAGCTCAAACCGAAAAGTCTCGCTTTGTGGCGTTGGCATGCGAGGCATCGCTTGACGCTGAGGTGACTACAGCGCGGTTGCCGTGGCTTGTCGAGTTCCCTGCGCCGGCGCAACTCCACTCGGCCCAATACACGCGACTGCTGCTTGGGATTGCAAACACATGCGTCACGCTTCTATTTGGTGCGCGGCAGTACGAGGTAAGCCTTCGTTTAAGAGTTGAATAGTGGTCGGTCCTTCCATCTATTGTGCTCGCGATGCTAACACGTCCTTGTGACTGATCCAGGGAGTCTACAAGGCGGCGAATGATACGCTTTCGCGGTGGATACGCCACCTCGATACGTCGTCGGCGCAGGACGGAAAGCTGTCCACAACGCTGAACGATCGGATCTTCCGCGTGCTTTGGAAGTGTGCGTCGGCGGTGGAGGCCAGTCCTCAGTTCAATGGCCGAATCTCCGAGTCGGCACGGCTGCGCGCGTTGGCTCTGTCCTTCATGGCGAACTGTGCCACCTACCAGCCGCTGCAGATCATCCAGCAGGTACATGAGAGAGTTAGACAACTACCAGCAAATTGTTCGGGTGGAGAAGAATTGTGCTTACTCAGTTTGTCTCCGCCATTAGGTATACCGAGCAGGAGTGCAGATGGAGCGCATATCCAAGCGGAGTGAGCAGGATTACAAGAGCGTCCGCGAGTTTTACATGCAATCTGCGACTCTGCTGTCACAGAAGCAGCCCGAGTCGAGGCATATCTATGTGGTACGTCACATTGCACCACAATATCGGCCGCGTGCTGGCCAAGAACTAACAGTTCGTCTCTGCGTCGTGCGCATGTAGTCGAAGAAACTGGACTGGGAGTACCTGCAGTGGATTGAGCACTTTGCATCCGTGTGCGAGAACGCCCAAGCCGCGATTGACAGCGCAGTTCTTCTGGAGAGTGCTGTTCACTACGTGTGGCGACTCGGAGAGCTCGGACAAGTCATCGGCCGGTGTATGTGCTGTGTGATTGCCAGCGCTTTGCTCGATTTGGCGACCCAGACTCATGACAAGCCAGCAACTTCAGCCGAGTGCGTGAAGTGCGACGAGCGTTTGCAGCAAATCGCTTCGAAAGTGTTTGGAAAGCTCATGAAGCCGGCTTCGGACAGTGCCGCACTATCACATCACTGGGAAAAAGCCGCGCGGGTGTTCTTGAAGAAGACCAGCGTTGCCGAGGAGCGCGCACTGGACGGAGCAAGCTCGCAGCTGCAACAGCTCGTCCCTTTTGTGACGCGGTGCTTGAAGCGAGGCAGCGTCAAGCTGTACAGCTTCGCTACCGCCGGCAACTCGTCTGTCCGCAGTCAGCTGCAAGCTCAAATCTCCACGAGGTGCGTAATCAACCCTCCCTTCTTGCTGTTGATGAGCTGGCGGATGCTATTATGTCTTCGAGTGAAGTAACTCTGGTATGTTTTCGTTTGTTGCAGCTTTGACAGTTTCTGCTCTATGCTGCAGCTGCTTCGGTCGGACAAGGGGCTCGATGCAAAGCTCAGGGAATCCGTCATCCTGACAGAGTCGAGACTGCGTCGCCTCGGCTTTGGGTTGACCATCCGCGGTTACTCTGGAAGGAATAATGCTCCCCGCGACGCGTCGATCTCCAAGCAGGCCGAGAGGGTTCAAAAACTTCTCGATGACGCGATGGCGCTAGACACCTCAACAACCGTCATGCAGGCCATCCTGGTGGATCTGAATATGATCGCTCGAGAAAGCTACGCTTGTGCCGCACGGTTCTACCAGAGCAAGAACTACCACGGAACGCTTTCGGCGCTGATCGGGTCCTTCGAGATTGCCGAGAGTTTCTTGGAGTACGTCATGTGCTCGGAGCTATCACAAGAGGAGGTCGTGAAGGCACACCAGCAGCTGAAGATGGACGCGATCGTGTCGCTATTGGCGTTTTGCTACTATGAGATCGGCGACACACGGCTCGCGCGCATTTTCAGCGGACACTCCGTTCTCTACTGCTCCGAAGCCGGTGGGTTCTCCCAGACGAACATCGACAAGTACGTGGCTTCCCTATTGAAGGAGTGCGAATCCCAAGGAGAAGAGGTGGGGGCGGAGCCCCTGGCGTCGGAGTTTAAGGCCTTCATCGACGGCATCGTCTCCGCATACAAAGCTCGGCATTGCGACGACATCCAAGTTGTCGATGTGATGCACGCCCTTCGACGGAGTTTCCAGCGCGCTTCCGATCGAACAATGCTGACACTTCGAGCGAGCAAAGAGGGTGGCAAGGACGTTGGCATGCAGCGCGCGGTGGACACTGTGAGGATGTGCACCCAGTGTGAGCACGTCTTGGACGCCACCACACTCCGGCTTGCAGGCCATGGTGAAAACGAGCAGAGCACGAACACCTTGCTGGATGTTTGCACCGCTGTCACTGCTCGGAAGGTGTGCTATAGCGTGTACTACATCGACCAGAACGCGGAGATCGTCATCCAGGGCCTCCTCCGATCCTATTCGACGTTGACCATTGCTATTGAGGCTCTGCAATGCTCCGACCATGCCGTCGGACTTGGAGTGGCGTATGGATGGCGTGGCGTTCTCAGTATGGAGATCATGCTGGTTTCAAGCTATAGCGGTACTCCTATTCCCAGTGTTTCCGAAGGAGCCAAGACGAGCGCCTTCAGCGAGGATTCGACACTCTGCGACTTCGAGAAGTGCCTGATGCACTTGGCGAGTGCACCCACGACGGTGCTCTTCAATACGGATCGCGTTGTGCACTGCCTGGAAGCGGTGTGCGAAACCCTGTCGCTAATCTCGTGCCCAGTGGTGGAGTCGGTAGCACGGAGTTTGCTGCAGAAGTTCCAGATCAGCTCTCCCCATGAAGACGCAGGTGCTGCTATCGGCCCGCCGCCTTCGTTCGATCTGGTCGAGACGTGTGTGCAAGCGGACCAAGACGACGTCATGCTGGACGACGACTCGAACTGCTCACTCGTGGCCCTGAATGACGAGAATGCCACGATATCACGACTGTTCCAGACGGTGGACGAAGATATCGCCTACGCCATCAGCCTTCAAGACGACGTCCAGCAAGCCTGTCGACGTCTCCGTCGAGCAGCCTCAAGGTTAAGCGCGGTCAAGGCGAAGGCAAGAAGTGAGCGATCTCCGGCCGATGTTTCCAAGGCGGTTGGAATGCGGCAGGTGGTTCTGCACCTTGCCCTGTCGGACATTTGCTTCGCTCAAGGCAAGATTGAGAGCGCCTTTGCGGACGCAAAAGCAGCGCTCGCGATCTCCTGGAAGCTGTCGAAGAAGTTCGCCTCCCACCCGTCGCTCGATGAAAGCTTCCACTTCAAGCTACCGGTCGAGCTGTCCAATGACGGCAATAGCGATGGCCACGAAGACTCGTCGGCGCTTCTTTACTTCAAGGCACTGGAGTTCTCTTCGTGGGATATTCTGACGGGCGCCAAGGTGGCCCTTTGCCGTATCGCGACTTTGTATCGCTCTGCTGGACAACCACGCAGGTACGCGGGCCTGTCAGAATGTGCTGCATTACTACCAACCTAACATATCGTATTGCTCTCTGTGTTGTGCAGGGCTGCGACGTACTACGCTGAAGCCATGCGTCTTGTCGGCGGTTTATGCCTCACACTCTTCAACCGAGACCCGTTTTGCCAATACGCGCAGCTACAACTCAAATCGGCTCGGCCCCAGCAAGCGAGAATTGCTCTGGGATTGATGCCGGACTGTTTACCGCCCAAGTTGCTCGACGAAGTACAGACGAGGGACGACGCAGCGTCGAGCTCGCAAGGGCTGGACGCACGGTCGAGATTCGGACGCCAGCAGTGTATCGAGCTGATCCAAGAAGGCGACTTGACATGGGCGGAAGGTGATCTCGCTGCCGCGCACGCTTCGTACATCGCAGCGATCAAGATGCTGTCGGAAGTCACGGAAGCAGGGTCCACCGCTAAGATACTTCGTACCATACGAGCTCGATGCTGGCGGAAATTGGTGAAGCTCCAAGGTGAGGTCACTGCACCGCACGTTGAAGGCAACGGAGACAGCGACTTCGAAAAGCTGATGGTCTCCATGAAGGAGTTGAAAAGGGCGCTTGACGACTGCTTGGACCCTTTGGAGCAGGTCAAGTGTTTGCTTGAGCTGGGGCGCCAAACGCTTGGTCTCGTTACCGAGTCGCGTTCTGAAGAACTGTCGTTGGAGGAAGCTATTCGCCTGCTCGAGAGCGCGTTCGTTCGTGGGAACGGGTTCGGGATCCAGCATCTGAACAAGGAGCTCCGGGTCGCCCTCGGATCTGCATACCACATGCAAATCGAGATCTCGACGGGTCAAGCGGCCGATTTGGTACGGGAGGATGGCAGACGTGCTCGCTATCTATCTCGAGCTAGCGGCGTCCTTCTCGCGAATTCGTCGAGCGTCGAAGTCATGACCGATGCCTCCCGTAGCGGGGGCGACTCGGACTCTTCAGCTGAGGACTACTTCTCTGCAAAGCTGGACGAGTTGGTTATCCAACCAGTGCAATCCCAGGAGGTGTCTCCTCGCGCTCAAGTGGAGAAGTACGTGGACGAAACAGTGGAACAGATGAAGCAGCTCCCAGCTTCATGGCTCACGATAGCGATCACCGTCGGACTATCGTCGGAGCTGCTCCTAACGCGGTTTTCGGTACGTACTCTGTTTGGGTGGTGAAGTATCGATTACGCATAGTGACGACTCATGCCGGACGTTGCTGCGCCCCCGGAAAAGTCTGATGACGACTCGCCGGCCACGTTTCGCCTGGCAGGCGTCCAATGGAAGGAGATCGTGAGCGAACTGCAAGCCATCGTGGAAGAATCCAGGTACGATGAGTCCTCAACTCGACGGAATTATTGCTCTTGTGAATAACTCACTCTGACCACCGTCGTGCAGGGTAACTTTGTCAGGACATTCGGCGGAAGAAGCGGGCGCATGGACAACTGAGCAGAAGAAGCGATGGTGGAACACTCGCAAGCAACTCGACACTCAAATGGGGAACGTCATTGTCAAGATGCAGGTGAGTCCTTCTTTCAAGTTGTGGTCGAGCAACGATTAGGATTAACTGTTGTGTGTGTTTGTGCAGACTGCATTGGGATTCTGGCGATGCTTGCTAGTCAAAGGCTCGACACCATGCGCAAGTCACGTGGTCCAGCAGTGCTGGGCTATGCTCGGATCATTGACACCGTGCGCCACCGATTGTGAGAAGCGCTTGCAGACGTTGCTCTGCGCGATGGTGGACTCTTCGCCGTGGCTATCGGATGGCGAAGTTGGCCAAGGGCTGCAGTACATTGCGCAGCAGATCGGAGTCGCCATGTCGCCATCTGAGATTTCCCGAGTTCGCCAGCTCCTTAGGGACGCTGCCTCTAGAAGTGGTGAGCTCTTCGATCAGCCTGATAAATCCGATTCTCTCTCGAAGACGCAGTTGCTTTCGGCGATATCAAGCGAAGCCATCCACAAGATGAAGGTCAGCGAGATGAAGGAGCTCTTGTCGGCCGCGGGGTTGAGCACCAGTGGGTTGAAGAAGGACCTGTTCGATCGTCTTTTGGCCGCTCTCAACCGATCGCAGAGCCAGTCAAGACACGGACACCATACCACCGACCGTTCATCCGAGTGCTTGGACGGCTCAACCATTGTGGTTCTCGACCGTTGCCTGCTGGAGTTTCCATGGGAAGGGATCGACGTCCTGAGCGCATGCAGTGGAGTGACCCGCATGCCTTCGCTGGACCTGATCGTGACGAACGCCTCCCGTTACTTACCGTCAGTTGCGGACACGGATGCACGTGTTTCGTGGCGGGTTAGCCGCAGTCGCGTCCGTTATGTTCTCAACCCTTCGGGAGACCTAAAGGCGACGCAGAGGCAGCTTGGCCCGATCCTCGAGCGAAGCGCTGATGCTCTCGGATGGGAAGGCATCGTGGGCTGCGCTCCAGACCCGCACGAGTTTCGGTAGGCCATCGACATCGGGACGGATTGTTGTGCTTATCACTAACCATTGTCTCTATCTATGTGGTTGCTTCACAACAGGCGCTATTTGGCAGAGTCTGATCTACTTATTTATTGCGGGCACGGGTCGGGCGAGAAGTACCTCCACCGCGACAAGATCCGGAGCATCGAGTCGGGCTGCAGTGCCGCGCTGCTGTTTGGGTGCAGCAGCGGGAGACTAGAGAGCGAGGGCGTCTTCGGACCGGACGGCGCCGTGCTGTCGTACCTCCGCGCGGGCAGCCCTGGTGTGCTGGCAATGCTGTGGGATGTGACGGACAAGGACATTGACCAACTGAGCGTGCGCGTGCTGCAGCAGTGGCTGCTGCCTAGTGAAGACCAAGAAGGCGTCGGAGAGAACAACAGAGCGCTTGCCCACGTCGTGCAAGCGTCGCGTGGCGTCTGCAAGCTGCAGTACCTCAACGGACACGCGGCTGTTTGCTACGGCCTCCCTCTCCATGTATACGCCGACGAATAGTGCAGTGGTGTTGTGCTTCGAAGCAGTCGCGTCAGATTGACTGCACGTTGTCCAAATTGAAGCGGAAGCAAATCGAAAACACACAATTATGGTTTCAATTTACTCGTATGTTATTGATGAAACAAGCTCAATTATTAGAGTTATGCAAACGAGACATGTAAAATGACAAGAATCGAAAATGAAAAATTTAGATCTGAATCAGCTTGCTGCAACGTACGGGGTTAGGGCTGTCGCTTTTTCAGCCAATCGAATCGTGAATAAGTGTCCTTTCGCATGCACGGAGGCGACATAGCCCAGGCGAACAGCTACACATAAAATGGACAGTTCGAAAGCGTAACTGCCAATCAACCGCAAAAGTCGCGCCGCAACGTAACCCGAAGCGGCGGGCACCTCCTTCTTTCTCTTGATCTCTTCATCATTTTTTCCAATACTGTAGTTCGCTGGACGTGCTGCGCTGTCCGCCATGGTGTTCGTCCCGTGCTCGCCGTCGCTGGCGAACGAGGTAGCCGCGACGTCCGAGATCGTCGCGCAGCTCGCTACCGACGCGTCCAATGACGCGCTCGCCCACGTGCAAGCGCTCGCGTTGACCACCCACGGCCGCTGCGTTCTCGGCCTCGGTAGGAAGAGCGACACGGCTGCATGAGGGGAATCTCTCGTTGCTCGTCGTTGCTGACGAGCGTTGCCTCTGGATGTGTAGCCGGGTTTGTGGAGAGCGTGACTGCAGCGATGACCGCTTTCGCCAAGCGGTCTGCTCCGAGTGCCGAGGAGGAGAACGCGATGACACAGGTCAGCGCGCAGCGACACAAGCGAGATCTCTTAGCGAGCGTCAGTGACCATTAACGTTGATTCTCAATACTCGTGTGACTGCAATCAGTTGCTGCTCGTTCTCGCGGAGGCTTTGCTGGACGAAGACAACGCGACCTTTGCGGCCCGGCTTGGAGCGCACCCGCTGCTCCTGCGCCTCATGGAGCACGAGAGCGAATCCATCCAAGAGGTAAAGCCTGCGTTTCTGTATCGCTTATTTCCCTGCGTCGGCTGTGGTCTGAGCCGAGATGATCGTGCGTTTGGCTATACAGGCGGCCGCCCAAGTCGTGGGCAACTGCACTACCAGCGCAGCTGGCATCGCCTTCCCATTTAGGTAAGAGGACTACTAGTTCCCGCGGCACGAGAGTCGACGACGACTCGTGCTACCACCCCCGTCATAATCCTGACTGTTTTAACCTCACTCTCGCGCTTGCATCGCAAACAGAGCGCGTCCGTTGGAGCCCCCGACGCGTCTGTGGCCGCAGGAAATCAGCCTACCGCTGGACCCGCGCGACATCCCACAAGCAACCGCGCCCGATGACACGAATGCGACTGGCAACGAGGGCGGCGACACTCTCTCGGTTCTCATCCGCCAGGTACCAACGCGTATGACCGGACAGCCGAAGACGGGCTATCTGCTGTGGGGCGCGGCGTTTGTGCTCGCGAGATGGGTGCACCTCCACCGGGAGCTGTTCGTGGGCAAGAGCGTCCTCGAAGTTGGCAGCGGTCTCGGACTGGGCGGCATCACGGCCGCTCGGTACGCGCATCGGACGGTCCTGACTGACTACCAAGGGGACACGTGCGCTGCTCTCGAGTACAACGTCGAGCTCAATCGGCCCTTCACGCACGAGTTCGAGCCAACCAAACCCAACACAATCGTGCAGCACCTCGACTGGGACGACATGGAGAGCATCCAAGCCGCTGGTAACGGCGAGAAGGTGGATGTTATCATCGGCAGCGACATCATCTGCGAGCCCAGTACCGCGGAAGGGTTCCTGCGTGTCGTTCGTCATCGCCTCAGCACTGAAGGTGTCGCGTACCTTATGAACGCGGACAGCCATAGCCGCTTTGGTGTCACCCACCTCCACAAACTCTTGGCTGAGAGTACCGAGCTGGTCTCCACCATCACCCCGGTCCACGACCTTCCCGACGGCGACAAGCTGCTGAAGACCGTCGCGGATGCGCAGGAGCTCTCGTACGAGTTTTACGAGATCCGCCTTAGAAACTGACACCATTTATCAAGCGAAGCAGCCGTGCAAGCCTGCTAGCTGGCCCGTTCAAATAGACATAGAGCTGTTGATTCCTCATATCGTTGAGCATTGATGTGGTGTATACTTTGTGAAAGGGCAAGCGCACAGTACGCTCATAGGAAAATGTTGTAGACCTCCGGGCCAGTGCAGCGGCGGTCCTCGGGGAAGCTGTCGCCGTTGGGATTGGCGTTGCCAATCTCGCCTCCGGAGCACGAGCATCGTCCAGCGCCGCAGCGGTTGGACTTTTCGTCCTGCAGCCGCGCTTCGAGCGTCTTGTACTGCTGATCCGACGTCGGGCAACTGTACGGCGACTTCATCTGCAGCCGCCTCCACTTGAGACTCCCCCAACACAGTCGCTCCTGATCCTTGGTGAGCGTGCACGAGTTGTACGGCAGACGCGGTCGACACCGTTGTAGCAAGGGAAAGCCTCGTACTCGTCCGAAGTGCACTTGGTGCAGGACGCACACACGCGGTCGGTCGTGGCAGTGCATTGCACCGACGCGTACTGACCGCCGCGGCATTCAGTACAAGCTGCCAGGGGAATCGTCAGAGGTGTGTATGTGATAACGTCAGTCGATGCCAGTATCAGTGCAGGCACCACCACTATTGCGCTCCTCACGTACGGTAGCATATCGTGTCGCTGGTCGCCGTGCATGCCGTCGATGCGTACGAATTGGTAGGGCAAACGGAGCATGCAGCACACACGCGGTCCTTGAGATCCGAGCAAGAGCGCACCAGATACGTGCCGGCTGCACACGGCGAACAATCTGCGGGGGAAACCTGGAGAAACAGCGGAGGCGCCGTTTGTCTGATCGGAACCACTGCGTTCGGCGGATCAGCATAGTCCGCCACAAACTCCGACGCGATGCTCATAAACGTCGAGGTCGCCGAGACGCCGATCTGCCCATTACCCGCGCCTGCGATAGCTGCGACATCGGTGGTACCGAGCAGCAAAGTCACATACGTGCCGTCGGCGGGCAATCGGTTGCCATCGAATAGCAACGCGCCGCTGAGTGGGTCCGGGTCCGGGGTGAACACCTTGGTGGATGCTTCTGTAAGGGTGTACCAGTTCGCTCCGTTTGCCGTGTCGGAGAACGTTAGCGAGTTCGCGTGCACGGTCGATGCGTTCACGGGCTTTGAGAAGCGCAACTTGACCAATCGGCGCGGGAGATCAAGGCTAAACCCGAGAAGTGTGGGCCTCGTCGTATCTGCGGTGAACGTTCGCACCTGGATCGCTGCAGTGCTGAGGATCGGTGCGATTTCTGCTGGCGGAGGACACGATTCAGAGCCGACGCTGACGATGCATCCATCCACAACGTACTGTAACGCGCCAGACTGCATACTCAGAAACGTCACGTCGGCGCTCTTGGCCAGACGTGCGACGATCTTGAGAGCGTTGAGGTCGCTGAGACTGATGTTCAGCACAATGTCCGAGCCGTCCGGGCTTGCGGTCGTAGTCGATTTGCTGAAGGTGAAGACTTGCGTAGACAGCGCTTCAGATTTCCTGTGCGACTGGAATTGGAGTTTCGTGGCGTCGAGGGATTGCGCGATGACGGGCGCGCTAAGCGAGAGCACAAGCGTGCCCGCGTCCATGTCTAGATCAAACGATACAACACGGGGAACTTCACACAGCGGCACGTTCCACCACCACAACACCGTGAGGTTAGTTCCATATCGTGGAGACTATAGGATGAGAGCATAAGACGCAGTTCGCACCTTGGGCGACGCCATCCAGTACGATCTTACAAGACAGAGCATCAGACACCACGCGTTAGGCACCCACAGCATAGCAACGCGCTGCTATTGATCGTACCTCGAGGCTGTTGCAGTCGCCGAGTCCGACGTTGGTAACCGAGGTGATCTCGAGCCAGAACGAGCGAGGCTGCACGTAGAGCTCGCTCGTTCGCAGGATAGTTACCTCAACGAACTTGTCGGTTGTGTCGCTCTCCGTCCATTCTACAGTCACAACTCCGTCCGCCGAGAGAGGTTCGAAGTCCACTCCCGCTAGTGCTGTGCCCTCAACCATCTGTAAAGCCGCGGATGCCGACTCGGTCAGCATCCCAAAGTGGCGACGAAGTGATATCTTCACATTTCCTGGCTTTCGAATCACAAGACGCGGACAGAGCTCCAGCCTTGATGTCGTCCGAGTGAGCAGCGGGACGAAGGATTCGTCAGGACGCTGCAGCACTGCCTCCAGCTCTGCAGGCGCGATGAAGTCGACGATCCCTCGAAACGTATCCGTAGGTGCAGCCAAATCGATATAAGCCGCGCTGGCGTGGCCACCTGCCAGCGGTGCGCTGACGTTGTCACTCAGCTCCAGTAAGAAGCGACTGCTGCTGCGCCGATACACGCCAGATACGGATTCGACAAGTACTATCTTGTCGGACTGATCGCCGTCCGCCCACTCGACCACGGCGTTGACAGAGCGGTAGTCCACACCAGCAACAGCAGAGCCATCGCGCGTTCTCACGGTCACAGCCACGCTGCGGTCACTGCCACCTCGGCGCTGGACAACGACTCGCACCACTCCTCCATTTTCAAGCTGATACTTTCGGCTCGGGCAGTCCGGGAAGCAGTCTGCTTCGAACCGGAGCGAACCGGAGTTCACTGTAGTTGGTGCGTGGACGTGGGGAATTGTAAGTCGCCGTGACAATGTGCTAAGTACGTCGCACCACCACCAAGACTTATCTTACCGTTGTTGGGACCAGCGATGGTCACGACCATCTCACCGATACTGCCAATCGCGCCAACACCAGCGATGTCGTCTTCCTCTTGCTCAGCCGTCAGGAGGCGGATGGTAAACGTCTCAGGCTGCTCATACTCTCCGTCGTCAAGGATCGAGAGTGCAATATACTGCGTCATTGAGACACCCGCGCTCCCACTCGGACGTGTCCACGTCAACACGTCCGTGTCCTGCGGTGTTTCGACAACAAAGTCGGATGGGGAGCAAGCGGAGCCGCAGGAAACCTCGAATCTGACGCGGGCGCTCGAGGTCGTGCCGTTCTCCCACACCACTGGGATTCGCGTCACGGAGTCCGAGCTCTCGTAGACGGTGGCGGCCGAGTTGAGGAAGCGGAAGGAGCCGAGATACACTAGACATGGCGATTATCAATCGGAGACGATCACGTTAGTCGCAAACCCGCCAAAGAAGTCGTTACGACGACAAGTGAACGGACAGTTTGTGGGAGGCACAAGCGTGATGTAGGTCTGTGCACGGGCCTCGTTCAGCTGGGCGCCGACGGCGTCGTGGAGGAAGAGCGTGAACGTTTTCGCGGTCTCCTGGGGCTGTCCATCGTTCAGCACCTTGACGTACAGCTCCTTCTCGAGGTCGTCACCGTCATGCCAGACCAGACTGTGGTTGAAAATCGGCTGGAAGTCCCGCCCAATGACAGCGGAGCCCGCACTTTTGCTTGTTGGCACGTAGACGGCAGCGCGGCCGTCGGCTCCCAGATGGCGCTGGACTGTGTGCAAGCATTTGTTAGGCACGCGGGTCGTGACATGATGGAGCGTTGCTAGAGTCGTTTGAGTTAGTACCCGTGACGTAGGCGACTCCAAAGTCCTCCGTCGTGTTGTACGCTGGCTGCGCAAATTGGACGCGTCCGGGGGACAACGCGCCTCCGCCAGCAACAAGCAAAACAATGATCAACAGCCTGCATAGCGCGCTAACCGTGAACCACGAGAGCTGGCCTCGCATAGTTTTGCAGCGAACTCTGCGGAACGGCGAGCAAAGTCCAACGCCCGACGACCGCGTCAACATCAACAGTTTGCTGTTCAACCGACGCCACCGCTGCCTCGCCCCTTCGGGCTCATGAGCGCAGAGTATTTTTATACAGTCACGGCCGGCAGTTGAGGCACTTAACGGGAGCCCAGCTGTCCGACCTTCAAAGCGGCGGTTTGAGAGAACGACGAGTGCCTGCAAAAAGCTCATGCGTCGAGAGAGGGGGAATCAAACATGGTCCCTGTCCCCACCGATGCCAGCAACCAGCAACAGAATGCAGACGCGTCGCGCGAGATCATGTAAGGCCTGTTCAAGGACCTAGGCAAGCAGGCCATGGCGCTCGAAGCCATCCTACGCGTCGTGTGCGGCAAAGTGGACCGCATGGAGTCGTGGATGACGACAATCAGCTTTGGGATGTCGGAGCTCGACCTCGAGCTGCGCAACATTGCTCACAACATCGACGGCACCAGTGCGGTGGATGACGACGCCGGCGGGAAGCAGCCGTGGACCGTGCCACCTCCAGACGACGACATTGCTAGCGCTCGCGCGGTTGCGACGGTGAGCAAGAAGCTCGGGAAGAACAGCAAGCAGGTGCGCGTCACGGGGATGGCGGCTGCGATTATTGACAAACTGGCGGCTGAGCCGAAGGGCGCGGCAGACAAGACCAACAAGAAGAAAAAGGCTTCGGCCACGCCAACTGCCGACACGCCGAAGAAAGCCGCCAAGGAGAAGAAGTCTCCGAGCCCAACGCAGCCACAATCCGCTCCTCTTGAAGTCGACAGCGCTAGCAGCATCGATGTTTCGCCGGGGAACGAGGCGGTAAAGGCTAACGAGACGTCCGGTGCAGTGCAAGCGGCAGTGATTGAGCCCACTATGAGCTCCTTTATTAACACTCACGTCGCTGAAGAGCCGACGGCATCCGAGTCAGCCGACGAACCGATTGAAGACGAACCTACTCAAGCAATCAGTGGCGAAACGAAAGACGATGACCGACGATCGGGGCGAACTGAAGCCGGAAGCGTTGAGTCGAGCAATGATCATCAAGAGCAGGCACACGTGGATGAAGGTGCGGCTCCGAAATCCGACAGTGAGAAGTCTTCTCCGCACTCTTCGCCTCGGGAAACGCGTGACGATGTAGCGAATAGCGGTGCTTCGTCTGCCGATAGCACTCCCGTTCATTTTTCCAGAGTCAAGGAGCAGCATGAGACTGACGGTGCTCGCGAGGTTCAAGCTGTAAGCGATCAAGGCCAAACCCCAGCACTCAACTCCCGCACGAGCACCGGTACTACCGACCAGTCTTTGGTGACTGGCGCAGCACTGCCACCTCCGGTAGAAGCAACCGTTCGCCGTGCAGAAACCGTAGAGAGACGCGAGAACGCCGAAGATGCAGCAACTACAACCGAGCAGCCAGCTCTCGCATTTGCCAGCCAGCCAATCACTCCACCGACGCTACCGCATACTGCACCGCCCGAACCCAAGTTAAGCCCCACTCCATCCCAGCCAGCGCACATTTCAACTCAGGTGGCTACACAAATTGTCGCTCACGATGCCAAAGCACCATCAACCAGTATTCCTGTCGAATCCGCTCCAGTACCAGCGCCGTCAATCGCAGCCGATAACAGTCAAACCACCGGCAAGGATCCGGGCAAGCGCCGACGGTCGTCGCTGTTGGAAAGAGTTCTTGCAATGAACGAGCAAGCGCCAAGTGATACGCGACGAGCTTCACAAGAAAGCGCGTCGTCAGATGAGCAGCCACAACTTTCTGCCACAGAATCGCGCGAAGCAAATCAGTCGGATAATACCTTGTTGAAGACGGAACGACAGCAACCAGAGCAACACGAGTCGCTGCCAGCGACTCAGAACCCTTCTCCTTCGGGATCTTCCGACGGTGCCAGCGAAAAAGACGAGGATGATGCTTTCGGAGGAGACAACGACAACAGAGTCAGCGAAGACGACGACGATAATTCGAGCGATCCCTCCTCCAATGATAGCGACGACGCCGAGGGAGCGACCGAGCAGCAACAGCCTGAGAACAAGGCATCAGGCTCGATAAGTGCAGCAACTGCATTGATCGGGAGCAAGCGGGTGTCAATCGCCGCAGGGTCGACCATTTCGTGCACGATGACGGCGCTCAAGAAGCTCAAGAAGGTCAACATGCTGACACCGGAAGAGGAGGAAGAGCTGAAGCAGCGCGCGCAGGACAAGTGGTTCAAGCTCAAGGGCCACGTCAAGGAGAAGCAGAAGAAGGAGGTGGCCAACATCCTGCTCAAGCGCAAGAAGAACGTGTTCACCGTGTCGTCGCGCCTCGAACTGCTTGAGGAGAAGTCCAAAGAATTGTTCGCGTCGATCAAGCAGATCGGCAATGAACTCAAGCTCAAAACGGATCTGACAGCGCACGAATCGCTTCGACGCCAAGTCGCCGACATGCAACGATCACTGCAGAATCTGGACGTTCGCCTCGGTAAGTTGGCGTCCCAACTCACGCCGGAAAAGGTCACGGAGCTCGGCAAGCAGCTCGACGCGCTCCGTTCGGGTATCTCCGAGGAGCTCGTAAGTCTCCACCACGTCGTGGACTCGAACTATGCGCAGCTGGATGCGCAGATCATCGAGCAGCGTGATCAGTTGCAAACCATTGAAGAGGCGATTCCGGAGCAACTCGCGGCGCAAGCGCAGGAGTTCGAGCAAAAGCTACAGGCGCTGCCAGAATTCGGCTCGGCGGTTGAGTCAATCCGGAGAGCCCTGCGGCGCAAAGCGGACCTCAAGATGCTCAAGGAGTACGTGTGCTTCGTTGCATCGTTGACCGCAACGTGCTCGCATGAGTGCTGGAATACTAATTGGCGCTATATGTTGTGGTGTAGACTCGAAGCGAGGCTTCTCGGGCACACGTTGGAGGAAGAAGACTGCCTCGTTCGGTGTCTGTCGTGCCACAAGGAAATCATTAACCTACAACAGCTCGATAAAGATGGCGAGGACGAGGAATCCGGCGGCGGAGCCTCTGGCAACGCGAACCAGCTCTGGAAGGTCAATTCAGGTCCATCGTCTGCCAAGATCTATCGCTCGAACGTCCCTTTCAGCGCCGAACCGACCGGAATAAACAGCGACGCGGCGGCGAATACAGAGGGTTCTCCCATCCCAGCAGAGACCAAGAATGTGAATGCGACCGCCGCGACTCGACGAATGGATACTGGTCTTCCAAAAGCGTCGCCTATCAGGTACGGTCACGAAGTCGAGATGCTTTCATCACGTTGCCGGACTGAAGAGCGTTTATCTCACTCTGATGTGCAGCCGTCTCACGATCACTGCGACCAGTACGCCGCTGTCACCGGACAGACCTATCAGCGCGCCAGCTGCCGCGCTCAAAAAGAAATCCGCCACGACTATCAAGGCTCGTACCAACAGCAGCACTACAGCCTTCCAGCATTCGAAGGAGTAGGATCTCCTACGGTAAACCGCGTTTGAGAATGACACGTCCTCCACCAAACGAAGTTGATGCCACGACCGGACCCGCCATGATACTTTCAAAAATCGACGTGGGCTTCATTTCGTTACCGTGAACATCGGGCTAACATGAAGCAAGCGACGCACCAGCGCGCTCTTCTTTCGCTCGTGGTCGCTCTGTACGCCGGTGCGAGGCGGGGACGTTGTGAACACGTCCGTGAAGTGAGCCCGTGTGGACGCTTGCTTGGAAGGAGGTCTCCCATGTCGATGGCGCTTCTCTCGGTCACCACTGCTCTGCTTGTGCCAGTCCCAGTGAAACGCATGCTTCGACAGCAGCGTCACTGTCGTTTGCTCTTTCCGGAGTTGTTCCTTCTCCAGCCGAGTCGTGATTTCTGCCCTCGACTCGTAGGCACAGATGTCTGGAGTTGACAAGCTGTCTTGGGGCTGAGCTTGGTCGGGAAAGCGGGGGTCCACTTTGTCTTGAGTGCTTAGATCGTCAGCATTCAAAGCGAAAGACCCCGATGGTTGGCAAACCGGCGGTCTTCTCGGCTCAAGAGAGGGAAAGCAAACCTCGCGAGGTGACCCGTATGCCGTTATGACTCGACTGGTATCGGTTGTGCTCAATCGGACACGAGGAGACGAGCTGCCTGAATCGTTCGGCAACTCACGCTGCTGCAAGAACTGCACAAGGTCCATCCGCGGCTTTGGTGGCGAGAGTGACGGGAACAGCGACAGCTACGTGGCACCTGAGGCTTGTCGAGTCGCCGCAAGACCGGTTCTGGTCGGTGAAGGCATCAGTGTCGGCGATTTACTGACAGATGACACTGCGAGACGCAGAGAGACCTCCGCGCTGGTGGTGCTTCGCCATCTTCGCTGGGCAATGACCGCGCTCCGCACACTGTCAAGGCCATGACGGCCCAGCATCACATCTACCAGGAAGCACTTTGCTGGTGGGAGCTCCAGCACCAACGTTGTCACCAGCGGAGAGTCTGCCACGACGTATTCCGTTGTCGAACAAGCTGGTTGATCGCCTACATCGTTTCTTTCATTGACATCGAGTGTCTCTTTCGCAGATCTGCGGCGGCTGTCAGTTAGACCGGATGATTCATTCATAGGAGCACCGTGTGCGACGAGGATTGCTCCTGGACCTAGCGATGCCAGACGCATATCCAGCGAGAGGGTCTCTTGCCGCCGCTGGCTTCTTGCAGCACGTTGTGCTTCGGACATCTTTCGCAACTGAAGCGACACCGAGTCATGGACCACGCACATACCACTCGCAACGATTTGAAAGAGAGTTGAAGCCGAGGTCCCGGCGCCCGACACAACTGCAATCGTCATGGTGATTCAACAGTAGACATATACAGCGTCATGTGAGGAAACTTTTGACGAAAGCCCACGCTTCGGCCACCACAACTCACCTTCTTCACGCTTGAAAGTTCGCTCTCGAACGGCATAATAGAGAGAGGATAGCTGCGCGTCTTCTATCGGCAGGATGGGCTTGAGCGCTCGCTGCAGTAGCTCCAGCTTAGTCTCCATCAGTCGTCGATGCGGCCATAACTGCAGAAAAGCATCCTTGGCAATGATAAGAATGCGTGCTTCGGCCGTCGACACAATCGCCGAGACCAAACGCTTTTCGGAGTTGAACAGGAGTTCGCACTCGCCAAAGCAGCCCTCACGCTTCAGTACTTGCACGACAACTCGATTGGTGGCTGACTCGGTCGCGCTTGGGCCAGAAGACGTCTGAGCAAGTTGCCCAGGGAACGCACTGGCGACAGATTGCTGTATGGTTACCGCGCCACTGACGACCACGTAAAAGTGCTCCACTCTCTCGTCGTCCCGCGAGAATATGGCTACTCCATGCTCGAATATGCTCAACGTGGCATTGGCGCACAGCTCTAACGCCTTCTCTGGGCGAATGTCCTTCCAGCCCGCGAAGTCACGCACGAGATTCCAGACGAGCTCTGCTCGGTGCTGTTTCGCCTGGCATAGCACTGAGTACCACTGCGACCGCATCGTTCGCTGCCTGATTATGTGGCGCACCGCCCATCTCCAGCGCTCGAGCGGAGTTCTACGCATGCATAGGTGCTAACGCGTCAGATCATAGTCACACTGATCCTGACAAACGCTGCGAGCTCATTGCCACTCACATTTTGTGGAAGCCAAACAAAGGATCGGATGGTACTCCGCGCCTTGGATCGCTTGGGGCCCATATGATAGCAGAGCCTTGCCTCCTGGTCACTTGATCGTAGGCGTCTTGTGTCAGATAGAGCAATCCAGCGCCAGACGATATGAACCGTTCAACAACAGCAGTGACAGTTCGGGTACTGCCGACTCCAGAATGGATGAATGCCTCTTCTCCGAACGTGTCACCCTCCCCCAACAGCATCGTCCATCCTCCCGCAGCCGCTCGGACTGCTGGCATTGGTCGTTCATTGCCGGCACCGCCATATCTGAGAGAAAGAAAGCATTGTTGTGAGACTGCTAGCACCTTCCAAAGACGCAAGCTGCACTTACATGCGGACTCGACCAGAAACGACAAAATAGACGGCGCGGCCATCCTCCCCCGCTTGGAATACTGCACGTCAATTAATCACGCACATATCGTGTCAGTTCTTCCACCACTGTCTTTACAACCATGCGTCCTACAGCTTTACCTGTTTGACCACTTGGGACAGAGCAGTACGCCATTTTCTTCACTAGCTCGAAGCGCTGAGATGAGGACAGTTTTCCTGCGAGATCTGCCTGCTCTAGGACTTGCAAGCCGAGCGCGGCCACGCACTCTGGCAATCTGGTTGGATCTTGACACCCCTCGACACCTGCGTTCTTTCCGTCGTGGATAACTAGCTGGTCGTCACGGTGCCCAAACCAAGACATGAGTTGAGCTTTTTCCGATGCCGATAGAGCAATGCTTGGCTTAGTCGATGCGGCCTCAAAGGACAGCATGCCGACTTTGCAGTCTGTCATCGCTACTGCCGTTTCTTGGTAGGTCAAGGACCCAGAAGTCGCGATCCCGTAGATTGCGCGCGTCGAAGTCGTTCGAGCCAGCTCACCATGCGTTGATTCTGGTGAGGACGTGATCATCTCCATCCCAATGTCTCCACAGCAGCCAAAGCTGTCACCGACCACCAACTCTCTCGAGCTTGAATACGCTTGGGAGAAGAAAGAGTCATCAGCGCGCCGGCCAAAGGCGAACGCCACTTCTTCTTTTGACATCTCGTCTTCGTCAGGAACATCAACGCTAGCACCTTTAAGGCGCATTAAAGCCGACACTTTCGCTGAAAACCTTGGTGGTGATCTTCGATTGCCAGCGCTCTGGGGTGAAGCCGCTTGACGACTGGAGGTTGCAGCGTAGCAAAACAATCGAGCGGTGCCGGCTAGGAGCACAAACAGAGCGCCACGACTGCTGTCACCCGACTCATAAATGAAATGCCGGGCGGGAACGTCGACGATTCGAATGGTAGAGATCAACGCAGTCAGCCGACATCTTGGAAACCCAGCCAATGCCGCTTGGTTCAGAAGGAGTCGTTCGAGGCCGAGACCGTACAGAAAGACCTCAACCGGTTTTTGGATACGGTCAGCCTTCTCCTTCGCCTTGATGACACACCGTAGCGTCCGAACCGGATTGTACACCACAACGTCATCAACACCGGGCAAGCAGAGCTTCGCCACTCGACCTGGGAGGGTCAAGATGTGGAGTAACGAGGTCGATGCGTGTCCTGACGAGTACGCGGCATAGCTGTAAGGGCTCTTTGAGCCCGTGAAGAGTTGCAGTTGACCAAAGCTGGCACCGAATGGAAGTATGCCGACAGGATCCGCCATCCCTGCCATTCCTTGGCGCTGACTTTGTTGAGGCGAAGGGAACGACAAGTCTGTACGCATCTCTGACTTGTCGCCGTTGGGCTGTCTCTCAGAGACACCGCCACGAATGAGCCTGGACTGGTCTCGCTTGAGCAGTTCCCGGGAGGGCTCAAGTGATATGCCCGCACCAGCCTCTTCACCGTCCTCGTCGTCACTTATTGAACGATTCTTCTTGAAGACAGCCACGTAGCCGTTAAGGATCACACGAAGGACGTCCACCGGACGACCTTCGTTCTGGATGCTCGCCATTTCTTGCCCACTGCTCACGTCGAACGTATCTAAACTCGAGTGAAGACACATTTGATAAAGCACTTAAGCTGGGAGCTGCTGGAAGAACACCCGAGCGGGCGAAACTCGCCGCAGATACTCGGTGAGGAATGTAACCTGCTCGCCGGTGCGATCTCGAGGACGGGTCCCGAGCAATATCATGTGCGCAGTTCGCGGTGCGAAGTCGAGCGAGTCAAGATATTGAGCGCGCACGCTGGCCAAGGCTTCGCGCGACAACGCCAGCACGATGACGCTTGCAGGAGAATGGGCGAAGCTTGACGGAACAAATAGCTCCACGCCTGCCAGTGGACTCGAGTTCTCGAACAGAACCGCCGTCTCACCAAAGCACGATCCACTGGATAGCGAGCATACGTGGTCGCATGATCCGCACGCCAGCACACCGTTGACCGGATGCGGCACGCTCCCTCGAGGAGTCGCCACTTTCCCAATTTTTCGATCCACTGCCCGCACATTAACATGTTCATCGGAATGAACTGGGCGCAGTAGCATTTCTTCGGTTGTCTCGGCCCTGTGTACGCACAACTGGCCTCTGAGAACAATGAAAAGCGCCAGATCTAGGCCCAGCGCAACCGGATCCGTAGCGTGGTCGCTTTGCAGCACGCGACACTCCAATTTGTTGGCAAGCTCGAACTGGTAACGTGAAGAAAACCCTCGAAAGCACTCGTAAGACGACAGAAACCGCATCCAGAGCCTCGCAGTGGCTGCTTCACTCAAAGACTGGCGTCCAATTCGCTTCGGGCTAGTTGTGTCCGCAAACGCCGAGCTTCCGACTGGATAGAACGCCTCCAACACCTTTCCAGCAAGTGCAGCATCGTCATCGACCCGGAATTGCATAACTCGGTTGTAGTCGGTCTGCGTAACATAAGCGACAACTACAATCATGCAACCGTTGCCGTTGCCGGGTCAGTGGTCGCCTTTTAGATACAACCGAGCGGAATTGGAGACCACTGGTCGCACCTGTTGTCGCCTGCGAAATGGCCGTCGATGTCCGGAAAATGGGCCCCGTAAACGCGTCCTACACAGGGATCAGCATCCACTCGTAAGCGGTTTACTCGCCAACATTGCCACACACTTGACGCGACGATAATATGAAGCATCACCCACATCGCCGCACGTGCCGCCAGCTCTGCACGTGTCGATGCAGTCGCCGTATCGAATCGCCACGGCACCGGGACTTCCGCCAACGAGGCACACACGCTTGAACCACTGCTCGTAATCTTTGCCCTCGTTCGCCTCCTTGGCGTACTGGGGATTCCTGAACACCATGAGGGAGCCCCACACGACCATATACCTGGCGCTCGTGTCGATGATGGCGTCGCCCTGCCGGAAGAAAACCTCGCCGTCGTGGACCGTGCGGAAGCGCGCACACCGTGCGAGTTCTAAGCGCTGACCAGACATTAGATGCGTTCTAATGTCACATTATATAGTCACATAGTACACTAACCGTCCACGGTTGGAGCCGACAGCGCTGCGGCAAACTTGGAGTTCACAAGGAAGTCGGCCTATGGTCGCATGGCAAATAGGATACGAGCGTTAATTAACACTGCGCAAAGCATCTCGCGACCGGTCTCGCCTGTACTTACAACGAGCTTGACGTCGAGGTCCGAGCGGAAGTGCAGCCTATCAAGACAAATGGATCGAGTCATTCTCTGTTCCATGTGTGCAGCTCACTCGATGAGCATGACTCACGGCTTGGACAGGACGCGCTGGAACAGCTGCAGCTTTTGCGCGTACCCACCGTCACCCAAGGCCACATACCCCTGCGCGAAGTCTGTTGAATTGCATGAAAGCGAAGCTGACGGCGTTGTCTTCGGCTTCCTCGACGTTGGCGATGTCGTCCCGACGCTGCTACGAGTCGCGAGGCGCCGCCGCCGAAACAGGACGAGGACGCGGGCAGCGGCGCGGAGCACCTGCCAGTGCTGGCGAGCCAGCTGCTTCATGACTGCGTGCTTCTCGAGCGGTAAAACGGGCGCATCACCGGCGTCGATTCGTGTCGCTTGGAGCATGTTGCGGAATCAATAGATGTAGCGATTGTTTTGGCGCTTCAACATGGGGTACAGGGTTACATTAATGCGGGTACGTTACAGTTTGGGGTACAACATGACTCGCAGCTCCACCACCAGACCCGAAAACGTAACCGCCGTGTTGGTGCTTGTTCTTGTCCCCTGATCCAAAATTATCCAATCCGCGACCACGATGTGCAATATGAGACAAGTCAGTTGACCCCGCTAAAGTATAAATATTGCGCAACACAAGCTACAACGCCACAAAACAAAACTTTAACCGACAATCACGCTACACTCACTGCGAGCGGTTGACAAAGCCGTGCGGTGAGGTTTTTTTCTCTGCCGTGTTCTTCTCAAAGCTTTTGTATGCTTACTGGCCCGGTTACGGTTACGGCGTGTCCAAACATGATAGGTACCGTTCGTACCACACAAATGCGCCGAGGTTTATTTGACGCAGCTCGTGGCTTCTTCAAATCCATCCAACCGCCAGCCCGACTGCAACGTCACTGGCGCAAAAGCCGTCTCGCCTCCGGCCGATCACTAGGGCTCGCCTCCCCTCGCTTCCCCGAGCTTCTCGGTCACCATGTGCGGCATCATCGCGTTGATGCTGGCCAACCAGTACGAGCACTGCAACCAGGGGCTCCTCGACGGTCTCACGGTGCTGCAGCACCGCGGCCAAGGTGCGATCCATCGTTGGACTTGGCAGATAGATGTCGTGCACGGGCGCTAACCCTCGCGCTGCTTGATGCCTCACCTAGATGCGGCGGGCATCATGACGTGCGAGAACAAGCGGCTGTTCCTGCGCAAGGACAACGGGCTGGTGCGCGACGTGTTTAAGCAGAACCACATGCTGGGCCTGCGCGGCCCCATGGGCATCGGCCACTGCCGCTACCCGACGGCGGGCTCGTCCACGAGCTCGGAGGCGCAGCCCTTCTACACCAACTCGCCCTACGGCGTGGCGCTCGCGCACAATGGCAACCTGACCAACTCACACGAGCTGGTGGAGCAGCTCTCGCAGGTCAACTTCCGCCACGTGAACACGGACTCGGACTCGGAGCTACTGCTCAACATCCTGGCCGACGAGCTGATCCGCCAGGTGCACAAGCCGCTGGACGAGAACACCATATTCGACGCCGTCACGGGGCTCTTCAAGCGCTGCCGCGGCGGCTACACGGCCGTGGCCATCATCAACGGCTTCGGCATCGTCGCCTTCCGCGACCCCCACGGCATCCGCCCGCTCGTCTACGGCTCGCGCAAGAACCACCACGGCACGGACTTTGTCATCGCCTCGGAGAGCGTGGCCATCGACACGCTCGAGTTTGAGCTGGAGCGCGACGTCGCGCCCGGCGAGGTGATCATCATCAAGCAGGGCGGCGACCTGGTCTCGCGCGTATGCGCGCCGCAGGTGCAGCTGTCGCCCTGCATCTTCGAGCACGTGTACTTCGCGCGTCCGGACTCGACCATCGACGGCGTGTCGGTCTACCAGGCGCGTCGCAACATGGGCTCCAAGCTCGCCGAGAAGATTCTGCGCCAGCGCCCTGACCACGGCATCGACGTGATCATCCCCATCCCCGACACGAGTCGCACCTCGGCGCTTGAGGCCTCGCAGCGCCTCGGCATCCCGTACCGTGAGGGCTTCGTCAAGAACCGCTACATCGCGCGCACGTTCATCATGCCCGGCCAGGTGATGCGCAAGAAGACGGTGCGCATGAAGCTGAACGCCATCCGGTCCGAGTTCCAGGACAAGGTCGTGCTGCTCGTGGACGACTCGATCGTGCGCGGCACGACGTCGCGCCAGATCGTGCAGATCGCCCGCGAGAACGGCGCCAAGGCCGTCTACTTTGCGTCGGCCGCACCCGCCATCCGCCACCCGAACGTCTACGGCATCGACATGCCTACGCGCGAGGAGCTGATCGCCTACAACAAGACGGAGGATGAGATCGCGCGCGAGATCGGCTGCGAGTGGGTCGTGTACCAGGACCTGTCGGACCTGGAGGAATCGGTGCGCATGGAGAACACGACCCTCACCAAGTTCGACTCGTCGTGCTTCAACGGCGAATACGTCACGGGGGACGTGGACGACGCCTACTTTGCGCGCCTGCATGCGGAGCGCTGCGACGCGCGGATGCTCGCCAAGAACGCGGGCTTCACGCCGTTCAGCCGGACCTTTTCCAACCCCATGTCGGACGAGGTCATTGACATGTACAACGCGCCTCAGTAAAGCGAGAATGCGGGCGGTAGCCAGAGCGCGTCTGGCGCTCAAGATCAGGGATTCTCCCAGTCACTTACTACTCGCGATATGAGAAGACGCGCTGTACGCCATCACGTCGACCACAGTCGCAGTTGTTGGACGGATATGCCGTCCGATCCCGACAAGTTGTTTCCACTGCACTTCTGTATCACGCACCCTTGCAACCACAACAACCACAAACAACATAGATACCCCCTTTTGCTCGAGACTGGAGCTTTACTCGTAGCTGGTTGCTGCATGGCCGTGATACGTCGAAGTATGATCGATTCATTGGTGCAGTCTGGAGCGAATCTCTGCGACGTCAAGCTATAAAACGAGCATACGAATAGTACAAGGCGCAAAACCTTGCCTTGTTGTTGCCAGCATGCTTCTCTCTCTCGTTCGTGTAACTTGGCGTGCATTCGGAGTAAGCTCAACCCAACTTCCGCTTCGCCCGTCCCGCCGTAGCTTGTCGCAGCCTGAATCTCTCTGTTCGGATTGTTTCGTCTCTCATTTTGACGACAACTCTCTTACAGGTAAGGCACGTTGTTCTGCACACAGTACGACTGCAGCGCCGCGAACGTCTGCGGCGAGTCCACATTGCTTCGGGCGTACACGAGGTGCTACACAAGCAAAAAACAGCATCACCAGGTCAGTACAACATCCACCGAGGGCGATACCACAAACATTAGTTCCAACTCCGTACCACTCCAGGGCGAGCAGCCGAAAGCTTCGCGATGGATTCGGCCAGGTAGCGAGTCGGCGCAGGGTACTCTTGCAAGTAGTCCACCGGAGTCGACGAGGCAAAGTAGAGCTTCGAGAAACCCGCTTCGTACCCAGTCTGCTCCAGCTCGAGCAACGACTCGTCTTCGTCCTTGACGGCAACGGCGCCATCGGCATTTTCTTCCAACACCTTGACGGCAGCGACCAGCACTTCCGACCAAACCTTGAGGTCCGCCAGGCACAGCTCGGATTCGCACAGCAGCCGCGTCAATCCAACGACGCACGCCTTCTTCTCGACCAGCGCGCGCGCTCGCACAGAGTTCTGCAGCCAAACCGAGTTCAGGAACATCTTCGACATCCTGCTCGGACAACAAGTGACAATATAATCAGTCAGTCGATCATTCGAACCCAATCACATAACCATGGCGTCTGTCGTTGCGTACCCTTGTTGGAGCGCCTCGAGCGAGCCAACGAAGACGTCGGGGCCGACCTTGCCCACCAAGACGGAGATCGTGTAGACCAGGTCTTTCGTGTACCCGACCGAGTTGCGGCCCGACATGCGCGTTTGCAGGCGGATCATGAGAATCTTCACAATCTCGTTCAGGAAGTTGCCGTACGCCTCCCGCGCCATGAACCCGAAGATACCGCGAAGCAGCGAGAAGCCATACGCTTCCGTCGTTCGCGACGAGATCAGCTTCTGGAACACGCCCAGGATGCCAGTAATCGATTGAGCCACCTCGGCTGGCGCTTTCCGCGTGTAGGCCTGTTGAGTGGGGCACATGACACGTCACGCGATGAGAAACCAACGTCATGAAGTGAAGGATACATACATCATGACGGCAATATACCTCGATCAGCTTGACGATAGCAGGCACGTTGCTCACACGGTCCCACAGAGTCGGCGTCAGCAGCACGGGGAACATGCTCATGTACGCCGGCGAGACGCCGCTCGGTCGAAGCTCCAGCATCTGCGCCAGAACTTGATACACGTACGGAGAGAGCGCCTCGACGTCGTTGGCGAGCACCTTCTGAAAAGGAGGGAACAGGAGCGCTTCAAATCGTTCGGTCGCGTCTGGGCTCGCCTTGCAGACGTTCAGAATCAGCACTGAGATCGACTCAAAGAGGTAGTGGCTGAACGACGGGTTGCTCGGGTTGGCGCAGATGCGGTTCAGGATGTTCGTGAGCTTGTTCACTGCGATGTCCGTGAGCGGCAGGATGTCTTCCTTCGCCACGTTCATGACGCGCATGATCACCTTCATCAAGTAGTCGTTCTCCGGGTAGTTGGGCTGCTCGAGAATGTTGAACACATGCTCGAGCAGTTTGCCGAGGTATGGCGCAAGTCGCTGCTTGGAGAATCGCAGCGCCCCAGATTCCTCCTTGACTGTCAGCAAGCGCTCCAGGCATGCCGCGGCGTACGTGTGCACAACGAATTGAGACGGGTCCATGCAGTTCATCAGCAGAGGGAACAACTGGTCCATGACTTCGACCGGCAACTGCGTGCGGAATGTCGACACGAACTTGATCGCGTCCGCCTTGAGAATCAGCGACGCCTGACTGGAGCTCGACAACTCGGGAAGAACCTCCGCCATAAAGAAGTCCATGAGCGGGACTCGGCTGTTCACTGTCGACACACCGCGAAGACGGGATTGCTTCAGCGCTGAAATGGCAATGACCAAATTGATCTGTGCATGGGACGAAACGTTAGGGCCCGCAGTTATCGAATAGGGAAGATCATCAACGTACCGAGACATCCTTCAAGGCCCAGTTGCGCGCAGGATCGGCCTTGTACTGCTGCAAGTGAGTCTGGATCGCGGCCATGCAGATCTGCGTCACCGACTCGTCGAAACTGCCCAGCAGGCCACGGACCAAGTCGCGGGCGGCGCTCCTTCGGCTGTCACCGTCGGATCCCTCAATGTCGCGGCGGATGTAGTCCATCGGGTTATCCTCGAACAGTTCTTCGTCTGACGATCGGAGCTGCAAGTTGGTAATAACAATGCCGCACAGCTCCGTCAGCACCTGGGGCGACTCGAAGAGTCCGCGGTTAAAGCTTCGGGACGCGATTGCGGTCAGGAACTTCATGCACTTGGCGGCCAACTCATCGTGCTTGGAGTGGAGCGTAATGCGCTTGGAAAGCAAATGCCAAATGACCTCGGTGAACTTCTGCAGGAACGGCTTGAACTCTTCATCGTACTTCTCCGCGTACAGGTTGACGTTCTCGACGATCGCAACAAGCAGCAAGTCAATCTGGTCGGGCTCGTCTTCGTTATCCGCATCCACGAGCGCGGGGTTCTCGTAGCTGAAGTAAGTCAGGAATTCCTGCATCCACTCGGTGATGTGGTCCTCAAAGTACTCGGGCAGGTCCTGCCAGTTGAGCGAGTAGAACATGCGGCTCATCAGGCGCAGCGCCGCCAAGATCTGCACCTGCTGCTGCTGCGTCGTGCCGGGCGCGCGCAACGCAGCGCCCGTCTGCTTGTAGAATTGGAGCAGCGGCTCCTGTATCGATCAACACGCGAGGCGCACCACGAGTGAGACGCCTGTCCTAGCTTACAACGCATACACGCACGGACGACAGATAACGCACCTGGAAGACCTCGAGGCAGTGCTTCAGCTCCTCGAACAGGCTGTCCGACTTAAAGACGTTGCGGAAGCGCTTGAAGATGGTGTTGGCCGTCATGAGCACGCCGTTGCGCACCTGCCAGTCGGTCTCCGTCTGCAACTTCTGCACCAACTGCGGCAGCAACGTGTCCCAGTGGCGCGGGAAGTCGTACTCGCCGATGGTGGACAGCGCCTCGATGAGCTGCTTCTGCAGCACCTCGGGCATGCGGCACATGAGCTCGACGAGGTGCTGCTTGACCACGATCTTCTCGTTCTGCGGCACGCACCCCTCCTTCTCCGGGTCCCAGTTGTTCTTGACGAAGTTCTTGAACAGCAGCGCCGCCGCCAGGCGCACCTCTTGCTTCTCGCCGCCGTTCTCCAGCACTTGGAGCAGCAGCAACACGTAGTTGGGCTGCTTGGCTAGCGACGCCAGGTACGCCTCCGCGCTCTTGCGCTGCTCCGCGTACGGCGACAGTGTCTGCTCCAGGCAGTTGCGCAGCATCTCCATGTTCTGGTCCGCCATCTCCGCGATCGATCGGACGCTCCGTCCGTCACCTACGTCCCTTGCCGCTGCCTTTCCCCTGTGCTCCGGGTCGGGATCCGAGCACGCGCCTTTCTCTATAGTGAGTGAGGCCTTGGCTGGGTCGCGTCGCGCAATTCAAATGGAAAAAAGGCACCCAAGCCTTCCACTGGAAGGCTTCCAGAACAACCAGGAAACGCAATTCAATACTGTAATGGCATGGCACCACGATTCAATTATGAATCGTACACCAGGTACATTCACAACCTACATTCTGGTCGAAAGTTCACTCTAATTCAGTACATAATCCTGGTCTGCTACGTTCCTTTTCTTCATCCCCATCAAAGCAAGAAAACCGATCCGAGGTGACGGACGCGCCGCGTTCGACTGGCCGTGATGGAGGACGGGGACGGGCCGCTGGCGGCCGACCTGCTGCAGATCAAGGCGTTGTTCGCGAACCACCACCTGAGCGACGTGCTGTTCGTGTTCTCGTCCGACAGCGGGGCGGCGGCGGTGAGACGCGTGGACGACTTGAACGACGACCCGGATGACGCAGGCGGGCGCGACGCCGAGGCGGAGAGCGAGCACCACTTGCTGCCTGCGCACCGCCTGGTGCTGGCGCTGCGCAGTGGCGCGTTCCACGAGGCGCTGCTGCGGTCCAGGAGCAGCCACGTGCCGAGCCAGGTGCGCTTTCCGCTCAAGATCTACATCCAGGACACGTCCTACCGCGTGTTCTTCACGCTGCTGCGGTTCCTGTACACAAACCAAGTCACCGAATCGACTGAGAAGACAGAGGACGATATGATCGAGTTCTGGAAGCAGCTGCTCCGCGCAGCGTTCATATATGCCGTGCCCGCGCTTGTTGATATCTGCGCGGCCCACCTCGTCAAGCTGCTACAGCTTGCAGTAGAGGCAAGCACAGATAGAGACGGCGGTGCAGTGGGTGCGGATGCGCAAGATGAGCCATCACAGACGCAAGTTGACGCTGACGGCGATAAGCAGTCCAGCACCGCTCAACTCCGACAAGTGTTTGGCTTGCTGGTGTTTTCCGACAGAATGCTGGCGCTGCATCCACCGAGCGCGAGACGGCGAACGAGCAACAAACGCGCATCAACCGAGAAGGAAGGCGCTGAACCTACATCATCGAGCGCTGAGAGTGAGGAGGCAGCCAGCAACACACCCGAACAAGCGCTCGAAAGCAGCAACGAAGTGCGAGGACTGGAACAGAGCATGCGGTCTGTCGAGAATCTACAAAGCCTCTGTGTGCTTCGGCTAAAAACTGTGTCGGATCGCCAGTTTGAGGTGCTGCTGCACACTGATACGGGGAAGCAGTGCTCGACGGAGCGCATCTGCGAGCTGTTAAAGCAGCGGTCCGACACTCCACTCGTCGTAGCGATCCGCTACCAGTTGGGACGCGTTGTGAACGAGCTGTTGTGCCTCGGAGAGCCGCTGGAATCGATCAACCATGACGAGTCGGACTTGCCACTGGTTGCAGCGCTGAAGACGGGGAACGACGCCATCATTCGACGTCTCTTGGTCGATGAGAACGCGCCGTTTTTTTACTTGGACAAGATCCCGCTGTTTCTCCTGGCGTGTTCAAGTGGGAATGTTCTACAGTGTGAAATCCTGATCGACCGAGTCAACGCTGACGTCAACCTGATCTCAGAGTTGCAAGATGCTGACAAGGACATTGTCGCGGAGTTTGGCCGGCAGCAGACGCCGTTGCACATTGCCAGCCGCAAGGGCCACAGCGCAGTCGTTGAGCTGTTGCTGAAGCACAAGGCGGCGTCAAATTTGCCGGATGCGGACGGCAACACGCCACTGCACTGTGCAGCAAACATGGAGACAGTGCAGGTGCTGCTCAGCGACTCCTTCAAGACGAACGCGAACATCCCGAACCGAAGGGGCAGAACTCCGCTGCATGTGGCTGCCGCGAGAGGCGACGTGAACGTCGTGGATTATCTCCTGCGCCACGGAGCCCAACAAGACATTCTAGACGACCAAGGCCAGAACGCGTTCCACCACGCGGCAGCCAACGGACACACGGCTGTTGCTCTCGTTCTGCTGCATGACAGCGAGTCGTTCAACCCACACGCAGTGTCCCGGAAAGCGCTTAGCGATGCGAGCGGGACTCCTTCCGCCACTTTGGATGGCAACTCGGTTGAAGGCATGACGGACAGCCAAGAAGGCGGAGTAGAAGGCTTCGACATCAACATGGCCGACCTCAAGGGCAACACCGCATTGCACCTCGCAGCCATGTCGCCATCTGATCGGTGCCAGAAGATGCTACAGCTGCTACTGGAAAACGGAGCGGACCCGAACTGCGCGAACTGGTTCGGCTACACCCCGCTGCACCTGTTTTGTGCTCACCAGAGTGGCCCCGCCTCCGTCGTCGACGTATTTGTACGTGCTGCTTGATTAGAGGTCGTGGTCTTATAGTGTTTACGGTTCTCACGCATTATTCATGACGTTGATGCCAACAGATCGAGCATGGCGCCACGATCCACACGCAGAGCCTCGATGGGAGCACCGCGCTGCACCTCGCGGTCGGTCGCGCGAGTGAGGACGTTGCGATCGCGCTGGTGACGGCGGGGGCGTTCGTGCATTTTCTTGACGCAGCAGGGCGGAGTGTCATCGACCTCGTGGAGAGCACGAACCAAGGATCGATGCTCGTGCCGGTGCTGCGAAACCTGTCGAAGCTGCCCGAGTGGCTGCCCGACGACCAGGTCTCGGAGTGCGCCTCGTGCCACGCGGTCTTCCGGCTGGCGATGCGGAAGCACCACTGCCGCCACTGCGGCCGCATCGTGTGCTACAACTGCTCGAGCAACAAGATCGCGATCCCCAAGTTCCAGGTGCAGAAGCCCGCGCGAGTGTGCGACGCGTGCTTTGACGTGCTGTCGTTCCGCAAGCTCATGTAACAAGTTGAAGTGCGCTTGCCAACCAAAATAATAAAAAAATCAATTTCGCTAAAATGTAATAATTGTATTTTGTTAATACGAGCGACGCGAAATACAGTCCTGGCCAAAAGTAAATGAGGTCGCAATTTTGGCCCGAAAATCAGCCAACAGGAACTCTACAACGCTCAAAATCGGCCCAAATACTCCTCAAATCGTATTTGAGACGATGGCAGCATTTTTTTCCGCACTT